>JAYGXS010000566.1:1957-23729 GCA_036362985.1 Ligula intestinalis
AAGGAAAAATTCGCCGAAATTATTAGGTGCATGACATGGAAGTAGGTTCAAAGGACATGATTTTAAGTGTCAGACCCTAGTGTTCGATGAACATTTTCGTCAAAGACTATCAACTGCCGCGAAATGACCTTGGAAATATCCATTCTACAAACGAGTACCACTACAAGTAGTGTGAATTCTATATGAAAAGTGATGTAATACCATACTTCCGCATTGATGCTATCTTAAAGCCCAGACACGTGGTTCGCCGATGTTTCTGCTACTGCATGATACAGCTACGAGGGTTTCGGCTCTTCAGTAGTCCCCAACGTTCTCGATGTGGTTTTTAGTATATGACATCCAGATAATAATCAAGGAAATAATCGCGGAAATTATTGGTTGCATGACATGGAAGTAGGTGGATGGGACATGACATTAAATGGTCAAGCCCTAGAGGTCGATGAACATTTTCGTCGTAGATAATCAACTGCCGCGAAATAACCACAGAAATGTCCATTCTACAATCGAGCTGCACTAGAAGTAGTGTGAATTCTATATGACAATGATGTTGTACCATATTTCCGCATCGATACTATCCAAAAACATCGACACGTTTTTCGCCGATGTTTCTGCTAATGCATGATACAGGTACGAGGGGTTCGGCTCTTCAGTAGGCTTCCAACCTTCTCTATGCGGTTTCTAGAATATGACCTCCAGATAATAATCAAGGAAATAATCGCGGAAATTATTAGGTGCATGACATGGAAGAAGGTGCATGGGACATGACTTTTAAGGGTCAGACCCTAGAGTTCGATGAATATTTTCGTCATAGATAATCAACTGCCGCGGAATAACCACGGAAATGTCCATTCTACAAACGAGTAGCACTAGAAGAAGTGTGCATTCTATATGACAATGATGTTATACCATACTGCTCCATAGATGATGGCTAAAAGTTTAGACAGTTCTCTCGCCAAGGTCTCTGCTATTGCATGATACAGCATCGAGGTGTTCGGCTTTTCATTAGGCTCCCAACGTTCTCAATGCGGTTTCTAGTATATGACCTCCAGATAATAATCAAGGAAATAATCGCGGAAATTATAAGGTGCATGACATGGAAGTAGGTGGATGGGACATGACATTTAAGTGTCGAGCCCTAGAGTTCGATGAACATTTTCGTCGAAGACAATCAACTGCCGCGGAATGACCACGGAAATATATATATATATATATATTGCTAAAAGGAGCGACGATTCACGTCTCTGCACATAAATGAGAAGATAATTCGATCTCTGGACCCATTGTTTTTATCGTTTTGACGTTTTAAAATTCTACAGGCTTCCGTCATGAGAGGTGATAATTGTACCGCGTCTCACAGTTTTTAAATGTGTTGGCAGTCATAGTCCATAGGTTTTTTACCAATACAGAGGAGAGGGGGAAGGAGAGGAGGGGGTAAGACGGGATGTTCAATCATCGTGCCCTGTGACGCGTAATAACCTCAGTCAAGGTGTCTCTCATCAACTTCCGGTGTTCGCGTTTCTGCAGGCGTCAAGGAACGGAGCTGTCTTCCTAGACCAGCAATCCTATTTGCGCTCATGCGTCCATCCGGTTTCACACTCGCCGACTGACCGGATAAACTGGCTGAGCTGATGATTACCACGTCCGGTTGTGGCTCAGCTATGGGTGTGTCCATCATCGGCTCGCGAGTATGCAGATTCGTTTTCTGTCTATGGTCCCGTTTGCTGTCTTCTTCATGAAGATGCGCTCGAGGGACTTGGTAGGCCGTACGAAGTATATATATATATCTGTCACGGGAATTGGAGGTAGAATCGGGAAAGGGAACGCATGACACTGAAATTCATTTTTAGATTTTCGTGGGCAAGTTCGCGTGATAACATCACCTGGCATTTGGAGTCCATGGCCAAACAAGTGATCGGCCACACTGAATTTTCGCGCGAATCCCCGGGAACACAGAGGAGGGGTCCTCTGCAGCAAGAAGAAGGGCGGATATTCGCTTGCGGTGGAAGCGTGCCGCTGGAAACGCGGTATTCAACGCGGGTGCGGGCATTCAGTAATGGTCGCATCTTATTCTGAATGGCTGCAGTATTGACGTCCGGGGTAGAAGAATAGAGAGGACGCAAACCCTCAGATTTACGATGGTATCCAAGAAAATCAAACGAAAACACACAGAGCATACGAATTCAAAAGTAGATGAATGCGCCAAAAGGCGGGTCCCCAAGCCAGACAGGGACTAAGACATCGACAAACAAGTAGAATGGAATATGCTGTGGCCGCCGAAACGTTTAACGCGTCACTTTTGTTCTTATTAAAATTCACCATTAAACGCTTGAAGATCTATAGACGACGAAGCCAGAAAAATGTGTTCCGCAGCTAAATATTTATGGCAAACATTTTTTTTAGGAATTCTCCCTCTCAAAAATTTGTATACGTATTTAAGAAAACATGGTTTTGTCCATAAAAGTTGTCGAAAACTTATAATATCGATCCCGTTTGTAATGAAATATGTAGGGGACTAGGCCACGAGCATGTTGCGAGTACTATAACTACGACGCCCAGATACACACCATGAGATAAGGGGAAATACCAGAAGGAGTTGGTTCTCCTGTACAGAAAGTCTGGAGTTATCAAAGGCCCCGACATGTGACAAGCACTGTGCCGGCAATCGCGTTTGTTTGCTAACGTTCTCTCAACCATTCTCATCGTTTTTCCGCTTCTCGATCAGTGGCATGTGTAACGCTTCTGGAATAGAAAATCCTGCCCAGAAAGATTATCAAGTGCCTGAAGAAGACCAAGACAAATAATTTCCTGATGCTGATTTTTGCGGTGGGATGACTATGGCCCCACGGCAGGGCCATTTGTAGTTGACAGATGACATGGCGTCTAACGCATCAGTAGTAGATGGTGCGTCGGCCTCAGCCACTAAATACAGTGCAAAGCATTTACTACTCACTTTGCCAAGGTAGCCAGTTTGTTGATTTCGAAAATGCAGTATGGCGGTTCTCGTTCTGATTCTTCGTCATCCAATACATTTGTCGTTGTTAGTCAGGAACATGTTTGTCATGTAGCTGGTTCATTGACAGCCAGTGACGATCAGACGGTGCAGGAGAAATCCTAAATAAAATGTTTGCCATAAATATTTCTCACGAAACACATTTTTATGGCTTCGTCAGCTATAGATCTCCAAGCGTTTAATGGTGAATTTTAATAAGAACATACATGACGGGTTAAACGTTTCGGCGGCCACAGCATATTCCATTTTTCTCGTTTTTCAATGTCTTAGTCCCTGTCTGCTTTGGTGACCCGCCTTTTGGCATATTCATCTGCTTTGAATTTGTATTCTCTGTGTGTTTTCGTTTAGATTTCTTGGATATCATCGTAATTCTGAGGGTTTGCGTCCTCTCTACCCTTCTATTCTGACCGTCAATACTGAAGCTATTCAGAATAAGGTGCGACCATTATTGAATGCCCGCACCCGCGTCGAATGCAGCGTTTCCAGCGGCACGCTTCTACCGCAAGCGAAAGTCTGCCCTTCTTCTTGCTGCAGAGGACCTCTCCTCTGTGTTCCCGGGGATTCGCGTGAAAATTCAGTGTGGCCGATCACTTGTTTGGCTATGGCCCTTCGAATGCCAGGTGAGATTACCACGCGAAATTGCCCACGAAAATCTAAAAATGAATTTCAGTGTCATGCGTTCCCTTTCCCGATTCTACCTCCAATTCCCGTGACTGAGATTTATGCTGAATTAGGAGTGGTCAACCTCACCTTTGCACTTGTTCGATATCACCGCGTGCGATAGCGACTTGAAACACAAAACTAACTAAGAAAAACCCATCGGGAATCCGAAAATGCTCTGGACTTAGTAAAATGGAGATGTTTGAATGTATCTATAAGTGGATGAGTAAGAATATTTGTCGCTGGATATTTGCTCCGTCAATCGACGGTCATTCTTCATTTTCCATGCAAATATCTGAAATGCAAAGTTTCCCATTCATGCATAATTATAAAATTCAAAAACTTTTGATTACAAATGTATATTTCGAGATGTGAATTAGTAGCAAGCCATTTCACTTAGATATGACGGGACAAAGGACAGGAGGTGTTTATATCTAAAATATATATAAGAAATGGAATTGTAAGTAAGGTTTTACTGTATAAGCATAAACAAAACAGAAAACAGGCGTATCGCATTGCGCATTTCTCACGGCAAAATAATAGGCACATACATAAATGACTATCTTCAAAAAAGCATTCACGCCACCCTATTGCACTTGCTGACAGCGATCACTCGATCACGGCAACTTGCTGCAGGATAAATTAGTATTTTCGCAAAGCATGCTTCTACTTGCGGAAATATTGTAACCGAAATTACTATTTAATATTCTAATTCTGACGTCACTCTCCCTTATCTGATTGTAGTTGTAGAGATCAGGGAGCCAATCGGTGACGAATGTGCTGAGGAAACAGCCTGAGTGTACGACTTCCACTCTTCCGGTTATGAATCAGCATTGAGCTGCATTTTTTCCAGTGCCCTTCCGCTTCGACGTCTTGCTGCTACCCGCACCCGTTTTTGCGTTTCGTTTTTTCTGTACGGCCCAAATCTCAATAAATTGAGCATAACATTATCATTAAATCAAGCGTGCCAACTATGCTCGGGCCGAAGGACCGCTCGCTAACCTACAGTTACTACAGTCTGATGTTAGGTCAAACCGACTTTTCTGATGCATTCTCTCAGAGAGAACTGGGTTCTTCCTAAAAGTTTTCCCACAGGACATATTTAAGGAGGGAGGTTAGCTTTCATGTGGATTAAAAAAGGCCACGTATATGCTGTTTTTCAAAGATGTTACAGGGGTATTTTAAGCAGAAATAACGCATCCGTAATATTATAAAGATACCTTTCCGAATTTTATGGTCTGATATTTGCCTCAGGCGCTCATCGTCTTTCCAATTGCATGTCCACCAGGGTAAAACAAGAAATCAGCGGAAGAAGTTGAGTGCACTGTAAAGGCATACTCTGTTGCTGGTGAAAGATTGTCAAGGTCAATTGTAGTTGCACCAGTTTTCTGACCGTTTTTGTAATCTGAGTTCGTAATAATTGTGTAGTGGTTTGCGGCATAGTCCGGCTTCTTGGGTGCTTTCCAAGTTAGACGAATAGAGGTCAAGCTGAGCGGCACAGCACTGACATCTGTCGGGTTGGTATCCGCTGTGTGTATCATTAACGGATTTATTGGTTATTTGAGTATCTAGTTAAAACACATTTACTCATTTATTTAGCAGGGAATATCCACGAGTAACACATACTTCTTATAGAACACAAACGGTAGCTCAATACGTCGTACAGTGCATTTCCTTTTCCACTATATTCACTATGTCGTGTTTCCTTGCCCATGGCAAGACTTTGTCATCAAAAAGCAATATGTATGCTCAAATAGGTTTTGTGAATGTGCTCGCAATCGTTGGTTTTGGAATAATATAGGAGAGTTTACCACAATAAAAGGTTAAACACCGATTACCTATAAGGGAATGTTGGCGGCGATCAGAGGCCGTAAACGTATACTCTTATTCTATAAAGGATGGGGGAGGGTGATAGAGAGGAAGTGTCTGACAGCTAGGGTAATCATAACGTGAGTAGTCTCCTTTCTGGAAGAAACACTTAAATTAGCAACCATATTCGTTTCAGTAGGCTTATTTATACGTGTTACTTTAGGTCGGCCGTTCCCATTTCTCGTCTTCCCAGCTTTGACATTGCATTCCCATGACTGATCTCGTTAGAAAAGAAGCAACAATTGCACTGACAATTACTACACATACCTAAGTTCAGGGCGTTAGAAGCGATAGACAGGTTTGTTCAACTAACCTACCGTTTCCATTTCTCGTCTACCAAGCCTTGCGATTATCTTGAACCAACTTATCTTGGGAGAAAAGAAGCAACACCTGCACTCGCAATTACGACACCTACCTAAGTTCAGTAATATAGAAGTGATATACGGGTTCATTTATCTAACCTACTCTAATCCCTGCCCAACCTTTGCTGTGGCGTTGACTGTAGAGGTTGTGAATTAGGTAGTGGTGCTCTCGCTGGGATTATTTTCAGCGAACTGGACGAGTGGGCAAGGAAGCTTTGGGGACATGTACGCTTGGAGTTGACCTCTCACATTTTCCACGCGGGCATTCTGGGACATTTCCACGCCGTTAAGAACGTACTAACCCAAACCTCATCGCCTTGAAGATAAATACAGTGAGTAACATGCCAAAATATGTCAACTTCATCTGAAGTACCTGCAAACCGTTTCCTTTTTTGTCAAACACACGAATATCTAGCAAGTCACGTACAAAACGGCCTAGAATTCATGATACATGCCAACAAATGCGAAAGATTGATGCTCTTGCTGATCGGCATCGAGCAAGGATGTTATACTGATTATTATGTAGTATATTCTGAAGTCACTTAAGTCACGATCGGACGCCGACCTTTTAGCGAGCTTCATTCTGAGCGCATACAAAACATATGTACAGAAAAACGTGGCTACTTAAAAAAATGTGCATTTCATCGTAAAATTTTACTGCCTTTATAAATTAGAATATATTTTATGTAAATCAGACAACAAAACAATTTTTCGTGTACTCGTTTGGTGGGAAATAAGGCCTTCTTTAAATTTTCTAATTAGAGAAAAGGTACCGTTCAGTTTAAAATTTTTTTAAAATTATGAGCGTTTTGATGATTGTGAGGTGTTCAATCATCATGCATTGTATCCACCATTTTAGGAATGCTGCCTATAATGTAAAATGCATGTTCCACACCAGTTGAAATATTTTATGAGAACTATATGATGTCTTCCTCAAAACGTTCTTTTCCTTAAACAGTGTGTACACAGCCCGCAGTTTGTAAATGTTGAATTCGGGGGTAGCGGTCGCTAAGTTTCAAAGTCATTCGCTTAGTAAGAAAGTTTTTGTTGAATAAAAAACATGCAATTTATTAAGGTAAAACATTAAATGCAGGCGTAATTTCCTTCAAAACGAGTATGTATTTGTTTTTCATAAAATATATTCAAATTAATAAATGCAGTCAAAAACAATGACAAAAATGCATGCTACTCAAGAAGCCACTTTTTACAGCATACACTTTGTTTAGTGGTCGAAGCGAAGGTCGTTGAAAAGCCGACCTCCGATTGGGAATAAAATGACTTCAAAATAAACTGCAGGATAATCAATATTACAACTGAACCCAATGCCGATTAGTGAGGGATTATCAATCTTTCACATGTGTAACTAAGCTACATACGCACATATGCATTCCGAGTGTGGTTGTAGCTGACAGCATGATATCTTCAGCTACAACTGCATCAGCCATGTTGTCCACATGAAGCAAAAATGACAGGTAAACTAGCAAAATTCGTTCATGGAAGCACCGCTAGAAGCCAGGACTTTGGTTGTTTGATGTGCATTGTCGCATTTGCGGCTGCTTTTGTCGCTTGACACAAATCGCCAAGTAATCCAAATTTGGGCAGTAAATTGATCAAAACTACGTTGCTTTTTTTATACCATTTTAACCTCTTAGTGCATATATGCATTCCAAAAGATTATATCTAAAACAAAATTCAAAAAACGCGAGTACAAATAAAACGAGATAAGTGAAATGCAGGACAAATCTGAAAAAAATTCTGGGAATATCGCCACACCATTTTGCTTTTTCGCAGTCGCCTTATACGCTCGCTAACCAGCGACTCCTAATATTTTGAGGCGGAAATTTGCACACAGCGCAATAAGTAAGTTTTATGAGTAATTTTGTTGCTACTAAGTCACAGTTCAAGTTCTACTAAATGCAAATCAATATACTGTTTATTATAAATTTTGGATAAATAAAACGAAAGTCAAACAGGGCTGACATGTTGGCATCAGCATTACCTGTGTGCCATGTACTGGCAGCCGTCGATCGAGCCCACGAATAGAACGAACCATCGAGTTTTCTTGATCGTACCGTAAACGTGTAGTATTTGCCGGAGAGAAGATTGGCGATGTCGTATGTTGTCTTTTCTGTTATAAACAGCTGACCAGGACGTGAACTACTTTGAATAGTGTACAGTGGAGTTTGACGATCTGAACGTCTTGCTGGTTTCCAATTCAACTGTATAGAGCTGGAGCTTAGTACTGTCGCGGTGAGTTCACTCACCGTGTTGTCAACTGCATACAAAATCAAAATAATTAGGAGATATTAACGGCAATTAAATGACAAAATATCTCCTCACACGCAGGTCTTGATAAAAATTTTAGATTGGAAAACAATTTCCTATATGCTAAATTATTTCTTCAATCAAAATGAAGAGCTTTCGTTTGACAAATCACTCGATGGTACATCAAAACACTACAGCTCAGAATTCGTGCAGCATACAGACATTTTCTAAAGGTTGATAGACAATCACTTTTTGCTTTGAGTAAGGTTTTAATGCTCATTATCCTTCAGCATATGCTCAAGTCACATCCTGAAGTTGTTCTAAAAATGGAATGCCAGATTTTTACGAGCTTCTTTCTGAGCGCTAACAAAAACTGTTTTTTTTTAAAAAAAAGTATGCATTTTTATAATTGATCGTGACTGCCTTGATCAATCCTAATTCAAAATAAATGCGATATTTATTAATTTTCTTCGTGCATGTTTTCCATAAAGTATACTTGGATTTATATAGACAGTCAAAGTCAATACTATTTAAGCAGCCATTTTTCCGTTCATAATTGTCGCTGGCTGTCAGAAAGAAGCTCATTAAAAGGCCGGAATCCTGTCAATACTAAGATGACTTCAGAATGCGCTGCGCAGTAAACAGAATTACAAACTTAGTCATTGCCGATCAGCAAAGGAGTATCTATCTTACGCAAAATGACATATGTCGGCATCTTACACGAATTTTATGTCCGACTGTACTCAATGACTTTTTCTGCTTGTTCTGCGTATTAATTCGTAACATATTTTTCAAATTTCTGTTAGCTCTTTTATAGTGATTTCTATTCTGTGAGTACAACTTAGCCACCAGCTAGTGCACTGTTGCGTACGTTTGCCGAATGTTTTGCCAAATCTGCTCATTGCCGGAGTTTTGACAGTACCGTTCGACAGCAATTCGTTCACTGTGAATTTGTATGTAGTTGATGGCTTGAGTTTTTCGAGTTCCAGTCTCTGTTTCTCTGTAATTATCGGTGGCACGTCCGCTGGAGTTGTGGTCACCAAGAATCTGCGGCCGCGAGCTACGTTATAATTGTTTTCTATCCAGAGAGGAGTAAGTTTATCCTCTCCTTCTGTCAACACTGTTAATTTGTATGTGTATTCTGGATCTGTAGTAGAATAAAAAATATCATTCAGAAACAGCAAACATTTTCCTTTGTTTTTTTTTAATTTGTACGAGTGAATTGCCCTCGACTTTCATCATGAGTTGATAGTTCTAACTCTGAAAGCCAGGTGGATTTTTCGTATTCAAGTTCTCCAGATCAATTTATTTGAGGATGTTTCTTCAAGAATTTTTAATTTTCAACAAGTTATTAACTGCGCCACATAGAATAGAATTTCCCAAACTTCTCTATTTTGGCTTATTTCTTTTATCGAAATGTATTCACCAGTGGATTCCATACACTAAGACAGCGAAGACAAAGCAAAATTTATTGATTTTTCCATCGATATCTTTTGAAAACCATGGATACATTTATGAGGGAAGTTAAACATTAAATGCTAAGTGTAAAACATGCTTCTTGAATCGATATGAATGAAACAATTATTTGCATTTAGATTATAGCCTGATGTTTGTCGGGAAGATTTCATAAATGCAACAGTGTTCACTTTAATCGATTAGTGATACACCTTCGCTAGCGTTGCCAGCCTGCAATTTTTTAATAAGAATATTATTTTTCCGGACATGTTTTAGCATAAAACCACGTTTCAGAAAGCTAGAATAGACAAATGTATTTGCGTTTCACTGCAATAAACTCAATAGTTTAAGCAATATAATGTATGGTTGGCGCACTGTGTAATTACCTTTTGCAAACGTCCTTGCATTTGCCTTTGCTCCGGGCAGATAAAACTTACCACTGCGTGCAGTTAAAAACACAGTAAAGGTGTACTCTGTTGCTGGTAATAACTGTCCAATTTCGATTTCCGTCTCCAAGGTTTGCAGAGTGTTGTGTGCATCTGAGTTTGTGAGTATTGTGTAAGTTTTGGGAGAGGTATCGGATTGAGCAGCTGCCTTCCAAAAAATACGGATGGAGGTTGGACTGCATGGTATAGCATAGACCTCGCTTGGGTTTTTCTCTGCTATACATACCATGAAAATATCAAGTGATAAATTGCCTGCAAACTTAAAAGGCATGGCATCATTGGCAACACGAAATATTTTAATTTGATTAGGTCATTGCGGATATTCGGATAGATTGCGAAACGCATATTTACTCTAGGGTGTACACTTGTTACGGTGTGCCTTGAGGCTCGTACTTCAGTGATATGAGGCTGTTGTTTTTGCGGCCTCGGACATATGATGGAGATGATCCGACTAAGGCTATGAGAGACCAGAATGGCTATTTCTGGCTTGTTAACCGTCAGAAGCCAGTCATACCCAAGTTGGAGGGCTGCATCCTCCGAGATTCAAACGCATCATGGAACAACGGACTCGTTGCTTTGAGCCTCAAAGCAAACCGCGACAAGATTATGGCCTTATCAGATAGGCCTGACACAAACTCCAGCGGCGAGCCCATGGTAGAGTAGTTATTGCTAAAATGATTAGTTCTGCGTCGCCAATTTTTAACGGTAGCATTTGACGTGTGTCAACGTCGAAAAAAGCCCTTTAGAATCCCCAAAAAGATACAAAACTAAGGTTATAATTCTGGAATCCACCCAGAGGAAGACGCATTGTATACAAAACACCTAGTTGCTGTTACGGGCGGTAGTTGTCACTAGTTGATCTCCAGTTTGCCGTTTGTCCCTGCATCGGAGCTATCCGCATCAATCGGGATCGGACTGGCGGTGGCCTTGCAGTCCGCGTGTGCAACGAACCTGTCTGAGGGGTGACAGTGGCATACAACTGATTGTTACGCGCGTGTGCTTAGAGCCTGATTGAACCCACTGGGATAGATTCGACCAGTGGGCGCACGTGCGCCAATGTGTTCTACAGGGGTAACGGTCATCTAGTGTGGACAGTCAACGCCTGTAAGCAGTCAGAGCGTACAAAAAAAGACATTTGGCTAGGCTCGAGACCTAAGGAATGCCTCCGAATATTGCAAGCATTGGGTCAGACTAAACTGCTAACAGTAAACACCATGACCAAAGCTTCCATGGTGTACAGTTGGGAACTCTTGTCTGCTTTGCAGCCTCAAGTTTCCTCAATTCAGAAGCTGTCGTTCAGGTATGTCGGGTGTGACAAGAACGGACTTCAGGCCGTCTATACATTATTGTGAAAACTGCTCTTTGCTAGAACTCAGTGCAATGTTTAGCTCAACAGCACTTAGTAAAACTTAAATTTGACCCAGGCCCTCATGGTCGTTCTACTGTTTAATAAACGTCCGCCTAAGGAGGTCAGTGGTGGGAACAAAATTGTTGAACAACATATCCACATGGACGTCGCGCTGCTGCATAGACTGCCTTCCCACTGATGCTGCGAATGTTAAGGATATGAACAGTTTTGTATTGCTTCTTCTGCCATCTTGGACCCCACACCACAGAAATGTCATCATTTAGTATTTTCCCTTAAATGACGTACATCCCAGTATACCACCCTGTCACAAGGGGGAAATGTTCCGACTGACACCATCACTTTGCATTACAGTGATATACTTTGTTAAGGAACTTACAATAATATTAGTTTCCGTCACGTCCGCATCTGAATTGACCCACTCCCGGAACCTAGGTAAACCTCAGTCACCAACTGACACAGAACACATAAAAAAATACCCTAACGACTATGCTAGACAAAGGACAAGCCAAATAATTGATATTAATATATAATACTACTTTTCAGATATTCTTTACGCTCATACCGTAATATGTTCAACCCTTATAGGAAAAAAACAAAAACAGAATGTAAATAAGACCTCAGAATTACCGGTATCCCATGTTGTAACTTCTATAGCAGCACCAGGCTGATAATGCACACCATCGGATCTTGTTGAACGGACAAAAAAGGTGTACTTTGTAGACGGCTCAAGGTTAGTGATGTACTGTGTCAGGGTTTCAGTTGTTTGCCTGGTGCCAGAGTGTGATGTGCTCACAATTGTATACAGCGGAGGTTGACGATTCGACAACTTGGCCTCATTCCAATCCAACTTTATGCAGGTACTATTAACGACCTTTGCGGTCAGGTCAGTTGGGTTTTCATTATCTATACGAAAGGAAAAAGCATACGTTATAAGCTGAGCGCATGCACATATGACAGTCATACCTGCTTCGCGAATGCAAAAGCTTGCCTAGTCCCTTATAAATTAGCCCATATGAGGATTAGGACGCACATAAGCTCATATTCTCGTCTGTTATTCTTGTTGCAAAAAAGGAGGCATGTCAGCTATTGATACAATCACCGGTCTTGATAAGTTTTATT
This sequence comes from Ligula intestinalis, assembly GCA_036362985.1. Classification (NCBI taxonomy): domain Eukaryota; kingdom Metazoa; phylum Platyhelminthes; class Cestoda; order Diphyllobothriidea; family Diphyllobothriidae; genus Ligula; species Ligula intestinalis. Next base: position 14,513 of record JAYGXS010000566.1, read on the forward strand.
GCTATAATCAGCTTTCTCAGCAGTAGCATATGATCTCTAGCAGCCGTATCCTAGGCCAAACTGGGCAAAATGCAACACAGATTTTGATGGAGCGAGGTAAGAAGGCAGAAACCAAGGCCCTTAGCACTCAGGGTCCCAAATATATGCTTATTTGGAATGGTCTAAACCTATATCCACACTCCTTTTTGAGATCAAGTGGCTATGAGCCCTAGCCATGCTCGAAATTAGTGTCACTTCTGAAAACTGTTAGCGCCAGAAATAGTACCAGTTCTACTAAGACTCGTCTACACTGATAGTCAGTAGAAGTAGAAATAGTAGTAATCGCATCTTAAGTGGCCTCCCCAGGCCTGTCTTGACGCGAACGAAGGGTGAATGAAAGTAGATAGTACCGCCTAAATTCTACTGTCACTTAAACTAAGTTAGACAGTATTTCTTGCTTGCATTGGAGAAAGTAGCCAAGGCCAGTTCCTATTTGGTTTTCTTGACCCTGGGCGAAATTGAAGGGTGTGTTTGGCGCCAAATTCGTCCACTATCACTATTATCGATGTTTATCTATAGCCCCAGTTTTAAGATGAAGAAATCAGAGCAGGGTAGCAGAATATCATCGACGATTTTTAGAAAACTAATAATCTTCCGTCCATTTCGTTTCAAGTGTTTCTATGCCTTGATTCTGCTTAATAGATAGCCAACGCTCGGTCGTATTTTGCATGCTGCTTGACAGAGAAGACCGATGGCATGCTTGAGTGTTTGTAAACATACTTGCTTGTGTGTCGTTATTTTCGTTGGGTTAAAACACATTACAGTCTCATAAGCGTATTTCTCCACTTAAAGGCACAAAGCTTGGCACCTTGTCTATGGAAAAGGTAGACGAAAAAAATACTTTATGCATTTGTTTGGGAGCAGATTGCGTTTGCTTTACATTTTATGCTTGAAGACAGGGTATATTTTAGTCTTAAAAATTCATACAAAGAGCTTTTTTACTATTGTGAAGTAATCATTCATAATACATCGTATACGTTAATTTATTAATGCTATCTATAATGTATAAAGCGTGCTCCACACGTATTGGAAAACTTCCTGAGAACGATGTACCTTCCTCCTCCAACTGTAGGCGAAAACGTACTTTCCCTTAAACTGGATGTACATAGTGCGCAGTTTGTAAACTATGAATTCGAGTGTAGCAGTCACTGGGTTACAAAACTATTAAGCAAGTAAAGAACTTTTTTTAAATGCAAAAGATACCCTTTTTTAAGTGCAAAATATTAAGGAGGGCGCAATCTGCTACCAAAGAGTACAAAAAGATTTATTTTGTTGACGTTTTCCACAAAATATATTTAAATTTATAAAGGCAGTCAAAATTTATGAGAAATATGCATGCTATATAAATAGATACTTTTTACAGTACATGCGTTTTTAAGAGGTCAGATTGAAGCTCATTAGAAAGCTTGCATCATATCATAACTAAAATAACTAAAGAATAGTCTGCACCACAATCAATATCAAAACCTGAGCCAATAGCGACTAGCGAAGGAGTATCAATGTTTCGCATGTGTCGGCACGTTTCACGAATTCTGGCGCGTACTGTAAAGCTTGGCTAACCAATTGCGGCTTTTAGGTAGAGTATTTGCACCACATTTAGCGCAAACTGATTGCGTAGAAATGTCTGCATTTATCTGACTTGCTTCTGTGCTGTTCTGGGAATTATGAGAATTAAAATGTACAATGTGCCTTCTAGTCGTTCAAGTAAAATGTATATAAGCATTTGAAATAATTTTTTTGCCTTTAGAATGTATAGAAATTACCTTTGGAGATCGTCTGTCCTCTTGTATACGCCACAGGTGTCTTAGTTTGGCCATCAGCAAGTACAAGGTAGATTGTGAATTCGTATGAAATTGAAGATTTCAGATTGTCTATTACAAGGTATTGTTGGTCGGTCGTTATCTTTGGCACGTCCGCTGGCATTGTGAGGATCTCAAATGTTTGACCACCGACCGAAATCGCAGCCTTCCAAAACAGAGTTATTTTGTCGACTCCCCCAGTCACTGCAGTTGCCGTGTATGTATATTGTACATCTTCGCGGAATATTAAAAAAAAACATAAATCGTTACCAGTAAGTGCTGAAGTTTGACGCTGTTCATGTGTAATACAAATACTTAATTAGCCTTAGCCGAAAAAATAACTGCCAGAAATTTGTTTTTATTTAGTGATGGCTATGGCTGCATATTACTAAATGTATATCATTTAAGGTATATTTTTGACAATATTTCCTATGCCTTGTTATGTTCTTCTAAATGCCCTACACATTTTAGCTTTAAGTTGCCTACTGTTGAATTTCCACAGATTTTGTTCTCACCTTGATTTCCTGTCGTCCGAATTGACATTGGTTGTACTAGGAATTTAGGCAATCCATTATTTTTTTAAACCTACAAATTTTCCTGACGTTTTATCATCGGGAACCTTGTTTTATTAAATATTGGACACACGCACTGAGAGATGTTCTTCGCAGTCTAACGACTTTCTAGAAAAATTATCAGAAAGGATCTAAATTGGACTTTGTCTGGTCAAGGTTTGTGTAAGATGATCATTTCGAAACCGTTCAGGAATGTTTATTTAAAGTTACCCGTAGTGGATCTGTTTTTCTGTGAACTATTGATGCTCATATCATAGCACAGGCTTCCCAATTAGTTTTATAAGATTCATTTATCATTATTTAGTCAATTCCTTGCCCCCTAGCGGCATCTGAAGTCACTAATCACACATTCTTCGCGCATCGCAAGAAACGACCTAAACGGCCTGGCACCCGCATTCAGAAGACGAGGGAGAACCCAGATGCTTAATTACACCCACCAACCCCCGGTTTATCAGCAGCGTACACGAACGTTATAAATATCTGCACTTCTTCCAAAATATGCATTAAATATACCATTACATATAAGGTATTATGGTAAAGTAAATACAAAAAAAAGGATAAGAGAATATATGAGCTAACCACCACCATCTGCCAATCCCCATGTTAAAATGACTTGGATGACAATGCAGAGAATTGAAAGCATCATGAATTGGAGAGAAGTCCGCTTTCGAATTGTCCGTTAGTTAGTCATCAGTATGTGCGAGCATATATGTATGCAGATGCAGGCTTGTTATTACAAATGTATGAACGAAAAATGAAGTGATTGGCTTAAGTAGTTAGTGTTGTGTGTTTTGATTTCACTCCTTGTCATCAACACCCCTCATGCAGCCAACGTGCTTCTCCACTGACCTTCGGAATAATCATGCACTGTTTTGGATTAGATCTGAAGTCTATGATTGGACCCCGTTTATCTAAGAATTCTGATGAGTAACGGAGGACATCGTTCAGAATTCACGGATGCTCCATGTGTCATCAGCCTGTGACAATGATCAGTTTCCGTATGAATGTAAGCATCAAAACCCATTTTCGGAGGATGAGACGGAGAGATAAAAACCGCCAAGTTGTCATCCTTCCAAAAGCAGCCTATGATTCCAGGTGAAGTGAACATCTCAATCCGTAAGAAAAAAATGCTGCTCTCTGCCAAACCATGCAGCAAAATCTACGCGAAACATGTCGGCTTCCATTTCGAGCAACTACGATTTAAGTAAATATCGGAAATGATATTTGATAGGCTATACGGCAGTTCCAACAACCCTGACCAAAAACTCGCTCAAAGTTACATCTGAGCAAAACTGTGACTTTTTTACAGGATCACACATACTTTTTTTTCAAAAATTATATACAGTTTAAGTAAAGACATTATGTAAGTATGGCTGACATCCCTATTGCGGAGATTTGGTAACAGGCCAAAGAAGGGGATGTCAACGTCGTTCCCGATGGATACTACCTTTGTCATGGGAAACCTCTAGATAATTAAGAGAGTAAGTCATCTATGCCAAAAGAGCAATCAACGCATTTGCCCATTGCACTACATTGTAATTGAGAAATTAATACCTTAAGGGAAGTCCATGTTCTTAATGGTGATGAACTAGACGGAAGAGTTTAGCATTGCGAGCCATAATTTGAACACAGTGTAGAAAATACCGATTTTTCAAAAAAAAATTTTGTTTCAAGTGACGGTTCAATCAACCGCCATATTTTTTCATTTTGGGTTCCTGAGAATCCTGATGTTATTGTAGATCGTCAAGACAATTTACCGGAAATTATAGTATGGTGTGGTTGATCATCAGGAAAATTAATGGGACCGTTCCTCCTGGACAATACTGTAATCGGTCCTATTTACTTAACTTGCCGAAACAGTCTGCTATGCCAAGCATTAGAGAAAACAACAAAGATGAAGGGTTTTATTTTCAGCAAGATGGGGGCACCTTTTAGCTTACCGTCAGATGTTAGATCCTTCCTTGTTGAGATCTTACAAAACAAGTAGATTGATTGCACCCACGCCCTAGAGACAGTCAATCGCTTCGTGCAACTTTCAGAATTTATACCTCCATGAAGCTGACCTCTAATTAGCGCCAACAACGTAACCCAATTCTCCCTTCCCCTCCCCGACATGCGGGCGACGCGAAAACGAAGAATTGTAATCAGACTACATTTATCAAATTCACCCACAACCTGAAATCCAACCCTATAAAAACGCTGACACGCGAGATTTACGCAATGTATGCTGCAAGCTGCGAGTTAGGATCTAGTTGCTGAGCCGCCCGTTTGTGTTCACGTAGGCGGGTCTGCAATTTTCGGCCTGTTTCTCCCACATAATTACAGTCTCCGTCATTGCAACGTATCTTTTAGACAACTGCAGAGGTTTCGGTAGGGAGCATTCTGTCTTTGGGTTGCATCACACGCCTGCGTATTGTTGCCTCAGGTCGATGGGCTATGCCCACTCCAGCGGGTTGTAACAGTCGTGAGACTGCTTCAGAGACTCCTTTTATGTAGGGAATGGCCATTGGAGAAACTGGCCACAACTTCGACATTCAAGGAGCAACTATCAAAGGCCGAGGAAACTCAAAAGCCGAAAGGTTGACACTTGAGGCATGGTACTCAGATGCCAACTCCGTCAACAGGCATCTAGACCTCCGCACGGCCTACAAAGTTTTGCGCCATTATGTAAGTGAATGACGAAACAAAGTCACGCCTTACGTCAGAATTAAAAATGAACAGAAACCCGCTAAGAAATGGCCAGAAAAGGAGGCAGGATCACCGGGACCCTATACCCTGGGGACAAGGCGTTACACTAATTACTGCTCATGACTCCGAACGACAGCCGTCTTCACTGACAGTTAATTAGCGATAACCACTATAATTGCTCCCCCCCGACTTCCGTCCTCCTGGTTTATGTGTCTTATCCAAACCTGGAACGCGAGCATTTTCATTCATTCTGGAATTGTAATCAGACTACATTTATTAAATCCAACCACAACCTCAACTCCAACCCTATAAAAACGCTGACACGCGAGATTAACGCAACGCTGCTGGCAATAAAGAACTCAGATGCAATATTGCCAATCGACCGACGTATGGCTGGAACGCAAGAAATGGCCCTGGCCCGATTTTATGGTGTCCTAAAGGTGCACAAAGAGGGCGCACCCCTCTGGCCAATCGTATCTCTCAAAGGAACTCCAACATACGGACTGGCAAAGCGGCTGTTCCGACGGCTCAAATTCTTGACCACTGATTCAGACACAACAGAAAGGTCATCAACAAAATCGTTGGAGGAACCTAAAGGGGTAAGCCTCTAGCCAAATAATATAATGGTTTCCTTTGATGTCACGTCCCTTTTTACTTCTATTCCACAGGACCTGGCCGTCGAAACTATCGAACTATTCCTACGAGAGAAGAACGATGAAACAGAGAATGTCCTTGGGCACGATCAAATCCTCCAGCTCCTAAACTTCTGCCGCAAGACGTAATTTTACTTCAACGGAACTATCTACGAATTGGTGAAGTGCCACCCATGGATTCGCCGATTTCGGGACTCATAGCAGAGGTGGTCCTGCAACGGTCGGAGTCGAGAGTTTTCCAACACCACAGAACGAAATTCTGGGCTCCGTATGTGGATGACACCTTCATCGTAATTGAGCGGGATCAGGTGCTGACATTCAAGAAAGGTCTAAACGCCGTCTTCTCGAACATTCAATTTACGATATAGGAAGAACAGATTAACCAATTGACCTATCTAGATGTCCCCATTTGCCGCAAGCGCGGTGCTGCTCTAAAAAATAAAGTGTTCAAAAAAGTAGCCAGTCAGGAACTACAACGGCAACCATTCATCATGCTGACTTAAGTATTAAGGTTTTGCAAGTTCACTTAATTTCAGTTTACTCAAAAGTAAAAATCTCTAGGCTTTTGGCGGGATTAAACCCCGCGCATCAGCAGAAGCCTTTGCCGGAGACTAATGCTCTACCGCTAAGCTACAAACGCCCGCTTAACGCCATGAGTTGAATTACACTTGGATCGATATTACCTGCTCACATTTTCGCTCATATTCAATCCACCAATGCTGGAGCAAATTGATTTCCCAAGCAGGATTACATAAGCTATCATCTAGAATCCACCAGAAGGTCCACGTTGCTGTATAATTAATAAGTTTGTTTGGCAGATTTGCTTAATATGATTTGACATCAAGGGTGTAAAACTCAATGCATTTGGCGGGATTTGAGCCTGCGCATCAGAGAAAGCCTTTACCGGAAGCTAATGCTCTACAGCTAAGCTATAAACTTCCGCTTCACGCCATGGGTTTGATCACACGTGGCACAAAATTACCTGCTCAACTTTTCGCTTATATGGATTCCAAAATTGCGAAGACAAGTTGACTGCCCAAGGATTTCCTAAGCAATCATCTAGACTCCACCAGCATGACCAGTTAGCTGATTAAATTATTAAGTTAGTTTGGCAGATTTGCTTAATTTGAGTTGATATAAAGTTTAAGAATCTCTAGAGTTAAGCAGGATTTGAGCCTGCGCATCAAAGAAAGCCTTGACCGGAGGATTATGATTTATCGCAAGGTGCAAAAGCCCGCTTCACTCCAAGGGTTTAATCACACATGGAACGATATTAACCGCTCAACTTTTCGCTCATATGGAATCCACAATTACGAGAGCACGTTGACTGCTCAAGCAGGATTTCCTCAGCAATCATCTAGAATCCACCCGAATGATCACAAGTCTGATTCATTTATTAAGTTGGTTTGGCAGATTTGCTTAATTAGATTTGATATTAAGTTTAAAAAACTCTACAGTTTGGCGGGAATGAGCCTGCGCATCGGATAAAACCTTTGCCGGAGACTTATACTCTACCGCAAAGGTACATAAACTCGCTCAACGCCATGAGTATAATCAAACTTGGCTCGATATCACCCATTTTAATTTTCGCTCATATGGAATCCACCAATATTGGAGCAAGTTGACTGCCCAACCAGGATTTCCCAAGCAATCATCCAGAATACACCATAATGACCACTAGGCTGACTTAATTATTTAGTTGGCTTGGCAGATTTGGTTAATTTGAGTTGATATTAAGTGTAAAAAAACTCTAGGCTTTGGCGGGATTTGAATCCGCGCCTCAGATAAAGTATATGCCAGAGGCTAATGCTCTACCGCCAAGCTACAAACGCCCGCTTCATGCCATGAGTTTAATCACACGTGGATCGATATTAACCGCTCAACTTTTCGCTCATATGGAATCCACAATTACGCGAGCAAGTTGACTGCCCAAGAAGGATTTCCTAAGCAATCATCTAGAATCCACCAGAATGACCACCAGGTTGACTTAAATATTAAGTTGGTTTGGCGTATTTGCTTAATTTGAGTTGGAATTAGGTGTGAAAAACTCTAGGCTTTGGCGGGATTTCAACCCGCGCACCAGGGAACGTCTTTGCTTGAGGCTTATGCTCTACCGCCAATCAGCAAACTCGTGCTTCATGCAATGAGTTCAATCATACGTTGATCGATATTACCCGCTCAACTTTTCGCTCACATGGTATCCACCACTACGGGAGCAATTTGACTGCCCAACCAGGGTATACCAAGCAATCATCTAGAATCTACCTGAATGACCACTAGGCTGCCTTAATTATAAAGTTTGTTTGGCAGACTTTAACCATTTGAGTTGATATTAAGTGTGAAAAACCATCGGCAGTTGGCGGTATTTGAACACGCGCATCATCGAAAGCCTTTACCGGAGGAAAATGCTCTACCGTTAAGCTACATACGCCCGCTTCACGCCATGACTTTAATCACACTTGGATCGGTATTACCATCTCAACTTTTCGCTCATATGGTTTTCACCAATACTGGAGCAAGTTGACTGCCCAACCAGGATGTCCCAAGCAATCATCTGGAATCCACCAGGAAGACCACTAGGCTGAATCAATGATTAAGTTGGTTTGGCAGATTTGCTTAATTTGCGATGACATTAAGTGTGAAAAACTCTAGGCTTTGGCGGAATTAGAGCCTGCGCATCAGAGAAAGCCTTTGCCGGAGGCTAATGCTTTACAGCTAAGGAGCATAATGTCACTTCACGCCACGAGTTTAATCTAACTTGCATTGATATCACCCTCTCCACTTTTCGGTCATATGGAATTCACCAATACTGGAGCAAGTTGACTGCCCAACCAGTATTTTCCAAGCAATCATCTAGAATCCACCAGATTGACAACGAGACTGACATAATTATAACGTTAGTCTGGTAGATTTGCTCAATTGGAGTGGAACCACGTGTAAAAAAACTGAAGCGTATGGCGGAAATCGAACATGCGCATCGGAGAAAGATTTTGCAAGAGGCGAATGCTCTACCGCTAAGCTACACACATCCACTTCATGCCATTAGTTTAATCACGTATGGATCGATATTAACCGCACAACTTTTCTTTCATATGGAATCCAACAATACGGGAGCAAGTTGAATGCCCAACCAGGATTTCCCAAGCCATCATCTAGAATCCACCAGGAAGACCACTAGGCTGAATCAATTATGAAGTTGGTTTGGCAGATTTGCTGAAATTTAAGATGACATTAAGTGTGAAAAACTCTACGCTTTGGCGGGATTTGAGCCTGCACATCAGAGAAAGCCTTTGCCGGAGGCTAATGCTTTACCGCTGAGGAGCATAATGTCACTTCACGCCATGAGTTCAATCTAACTTGCATTGATATCACCCTCTCCACTTTTCGGTCATATGGAATTCACCAGTACTGGAGCAAAGTGACTGCCCAACCAGTATTTTCCAAGCAATCATCTAGAAACCACCAG
>JAYGXS010000567.1:0-23724 GCA_036362985.1 Ligula intestinalis
TCACTAGTACGCCAAACTCTCGTCTAGGTCTCTCAAATATAGTGGCCATATTTAGTGATGATATTATGTTACAGGCCCTAGCAACGCCCAGCACGTTGTCATCCACGCATTCGAAGACGACCGCAGATCTGCTTCCTTCATCAATTGTCTCGATGAAGGTCTTCATGCGACTCTCCTATAGGTCGTAGTCGTCTGAGGGCGAGAACCTATTTGGCCGCGTTGTCCTTGACGCAGGAGAAGTCACCTTCTCCATTGCCGTTACTAGACCAGCGAGTAGGTCATCGATGTTCATATCCCACCGTATGCCACCAATTTGTAGTGAAACGAGATGATCGACGGGTGATTTCGTACGACAGTAACCAGAGAAAGAACAACGAACGCGATTACTCGATGAAAATGACCGAACTGAACCAAAGAAGAACAACACCGTTTAAATAAAGAATGCTACTCTTAAACTGTATTACTAGTTGAAGGACTAATTTATTAGTCCTGACTACAACAATTGGAACAATCAGGAAGCCGTCCTTTGGTGGGGCTGATTGACTGTCCTGGTCCTGGTCCTGGCCGGAGATGACTTCTGGGAGACGTTTGGAGGTGGCTGCCGGGAGAGCTGATCAACCTTCCATAGGGCCGTCTATATATAGGAAATGAAAGCAGGGTATATTCCATGCTATAAGGGTTAAACCAATGGGAACGCTTAATTTATACAATAGCCAATAGCATAAACTTGCGGACACAAAATAGCCGATCAGTTAGCCAATAGGATTATGTCCGCTTGAAATAACCAAGTCGTGACACGGCTCGCCGCCATCTTTAAAATAGTGCAAAACGAACAAAAATTGAGGCTATTTTAAAGGTATTTGCTACATTATAAGAATCCTATGTGTCACCCTGGAAACTTGACGTCGAATGCGATTGCAGTTGCGACTGTAGCAACTGCTTTCTCATTGGCTATGTTTTGTTACTCTGTCTGTCAATTCGGTTTAGCCAACTCGGGGCATACCGCAGATCTGGTAGCGTGATTTCGTAAGGAGACCAATACTTTCACAAAGAACACCCCGGACACAACCAGATTGTAGTCAGACCGCTAAACAGAAACTAGCGTTGCTGAAAATGACAACAGAGTGGCACACGGAAGTTCCCTTTGACGCAGTACGCATGAAGTACTATGTATGTCAGTCCTCCAACAGATGATCTCTCAGGATATGATGTATATTTAAAAATAACAGTACTTCTACATTTACAAAGAAGTATTATTCATGTAAAATTGGACTATGGGAAATGAGCATTTGAATATTAGTTTGTGACAGACGCCAAGCACGGATCCTATATAACTGCTCACAAAACTAATGAACTTTTCAGTATAATTCAGTACATATAAGGCAAAGAGGCAGAACCTTTGAAAACCCTATTTACAGATAAATGCTGTCATATCATAAATATTGTTCAAAGTCATATATACACCATATAATTTTTTGTTGTCTTCCAAATGTATGACCAGCAAGCAAAGTAAGATAAAGCGTTCTTTTGAATGCATCGATGCTTTCAGCAAGAACAACCGAGGAAGGAAGTTTATTACATTCTTCAATGACGCGCTGATAAAAGAAGTGCGCCCGCGCTTCTAGTTTGGTGTGGTGTTTCTTCAGTTTGTACGGATGACCACGTAGATGTATTGTTTGTGTAAATTCAAGGAAGTCGGTCATCTGAAGAGCACAGTCTACTCCCCTGACGATTTTAAACATCATGATCATATCTCCTCTGTATTGCCTATAATAGAGAGAAAAAAGATTGAGCCCATCTAGACGACCTTCATACGGGAGACCTCCTTAGCTGCTGACTAATTTGGTCGCCCTTCTTTGCACTTTCTCGAGCATTGCGTAATCTTTCTTCATCCAAGGGCACCATGCCTGGACACAGTACTCTAACATCGGCCGAACAATTGTTCCGAAGACTCGCCCAAAAAGGTTCTCATTAAAATAGAGGAAGGACCTTCTGATCGCTCCGAGGATGCCCATAGCCTTCTTTGCGGTTTAAGCACAGTGAGTTGACGGTTTAAGATCGGGCGTTATGCGTACACCTAGATCCCGTATTTCATTCACTAGCTCGAGTTGATGACCTCCGATGGAGTAGTCATGCTCGAATAGTATCACCTTTCTGCGAATAGACCGCTAACGGATTGCTTGGCATTTGTTGAAGTTCAGCTGCAGCAGTCATTTTTCACACCCCTTTTGCAAGCGATTCAAGTCATTTTGTAAGGTCTGTCCATCCTCCGAGCTTTCAATGGACTTCCAGATCTTTAGATCGTCTGCAAAGATGACGTTCTCCCAGGCGAGACAGTCAAGGCAGTCGTTCAAATATACCATACATAGAATGGGACGCAAAACGCTACCCTGCGGAACCCCACTGGATACGGTTTTCCATTCTGTTTTGATGTCTCCAAAACAAACACATTGACGCCTGCCTGTAAGGAAGTCGGCTTACCATTTGAGTAGGCTTTCAGTCACACCCATTTGATGCAGATTTGTTATTAGTCATCGGTGTGGAACCTTGTCGAATGCCTTGCTGAAGTCAGTGTAGACCGTATTGACTAACGAACCCATTTCCAGAGGTGACGTCCAGCTTTCCATGGATGTTAGCAGGTTTGTGAGACAAGAGTGATCACTTTGGAATCCGTGTTGCGCTGCCCTATGCAAGTTGTTCTTCTCAATATGTCTCATTAGTTCCGTTTTGCTTAGTTTTGCCATTAGTTTGCAACAAATGCTTGTGAGACTTACTGGTCTTAAGCTTTTAGGTGAAGCTCTCTTTCCTCCTTTATAAATAGGTGTTATGTTGGCCAGCTTCCAGTCAGTAGGCAGGGCCCCCTTTTTCCATTGAACTTTCAAAGATCTTGGAAAGCGGGAAGGCCAGTTGTTCTGCGAGCTCATTTAGAAGTTTACCTGATAATCCATCCGGGCTTGGCGATTTAGTGGGCTTTAACTGTCTTGAGGCTTTTCTTATAGTGTCTGCTGCGAACGATACCGTGCTAATTTAATGTACCGCTAGGACTATATATTGCTGTACAGTCTCGTCAAAAGGCGGCTCCTCGGTATACACAGACATTAAGAAATTGAACAAGAGGTTCGCCTTATCTGAGTAATCCGAACATTTTCTCCCTCGTTATCGTTTAAAGAAGGGATGGGATCTCGATTCCGTTTGGCCTTATTCATATAAGAAAGAAATCTTTTTGGGTTATGAGCTATTCCCTTGACTAGTTCTGCCTCAAAGGCCTTTCTTTCTTTTCGAAATAGTCTTCGGCATAAATTTCGCTGTTTTATTAATTCTAAGATGTGTTGGGGCTGTTGGTATCGGGCGTATTTCTTCCACAGTCTTCTTTACTTATTGAAGTTCCTTTTTGTGTTCGGTGTCACCCAATCCGGCCGGGAGATGCGCAAGCTTTTCTTAAACGGGCAACAGTCCTCTGCTAGTTGCTGAGCTAAGTTCCTAAAGAAGCACCAGGCGTCGTTCGGGTCAGGTACGTATGCAGGGCTCCAGTCAGTCACGTTAAGTTGATCTTTCATTTTCTTATAATCTCCTTTCCATACATTCCTCTCGCTTATTGCGCGAGCGACGGGTACCGAGAAATGGCTGTAGTCCCAGACAAGAACACAGTGATCACTTCGGCCAAAAGGAGTCAGAGTATTCAATCCAAGGATACAGTTTCGTCTCTACTAATGACGAAATCCAGGCAGCTAGATTGTTGGCCACCTCAAAACCGCGTGTTCATTGTGACAGGCTGGGTAAGAAATTCGTCATTTACCAAGTGAAGTAGTTTCTGTTCGAATGAGTTCTCTGATCGCGAGCTGTGCATATAATCCAAATCTATGGTCGGATCGTTAAAATCTCCAAGTATAAGGATATTTTTGCTACGGCAGATCTCTTTTAACTCAGAGATAAGTACATCATCCGCTTCCGTTCTTTGTCCTGGTGGTCTATATACCAGAGCAATATGGAGGTCAGGCTGGTTAGGTACTCCCAGTTTACAAGTAATTATTTCATAGGAATTTTTTCTGTGTGATGACAGACTATCTGGGATGTAGTTGATGCCAGCTCGTATGAACATCGCGATTCCCTCACCCATACGACTTTTTCTGTCAATGCGAATAAGCTGAAATCCTTCCAGCTCGACTTCTGCATCTGCCATCTGCTCAGTTTACCATGTTTCAGTTAGCGCTATCATGTCCGGTTGCACATGCTCCACGGCGAGTTTAAGTTCATCCAGTTTGTTAAATAGACTCGGTACATTTGTGTACATTATTGTCATGTTCTTGGCTTCAATCGATCTCGCCTTGGTCACCTTTATTGCTGGTCATGATAGTGAGATCCAGCCTTGATTGATTTTGTGGAGATTTTCACGTTGGGTTGATTGCTCGGCCGTGTGACTCTTCCAAGGATGACGGGCACCTCCACAGAAAGGGCCTTTGACTTCGGACAATTACCTCATTGTGTATGTCCAGGCCCCTCTCCTTTTTCTTTCAAGATGGCTAAGTTTGCGTTTAAGACCCTCCATTTCATCCTCTCCTTTACCGTGCACTCTTGTTTAACAAAACCATCATATGGCCGGGGATTCCTCCTGCCGTTCGCTCTAGCAGGAGATCTCTCTGAACTTTACGCTCAAAAATAAGTTTTAATGGCTTGGGTTTCCTCCCTTGAGAATTGGAGATTTCCTTACTGTTTATTCGGAAATGCTTGAGCATCAAAAAGTTATCATCCTCAATAATAACGTCCTTTGAGAACTCCCTTAAGGCCTTGGTGTCCTCATATCTTCTGCTCTTTGGACTACCATTAGTTGATTCAGGGAGCCCATGTAGAATAATGCACTGCGTACTATCCACCTCAACTTTGTCTCGAGGTATTTGTTCGATAGTCCGGCTGATTTCAGCACGGGCCTCAGTGCTATGGCCATGAGGATTTGCAAGGTCAGATAGTTCCTCATGGGCTGAAATTGGGCGCAGAGAATCAGTCCCGCAAACCGTTAGAGATGTTTCTGTAGGATCTTGATCTCGGTGCTCCTCGTCGAGGACAACGGGACCATTTATGTTACTTGCCTGATCATTTTTGTGTATAGACGCTTCGGCTAGGGACGCTGTTGCGTACGTTAGGTCCCCTCCCTCAAGTTCCTGCATCGCCAGTTTCTCCTTGTGAGAGAGAAATTGAGAAAATTACTTCAGTTCCTCCATCTCCACTCTAAGACTATCAACCACCTCAAATTTCGTTAATTTGTTAAGAAGGGTAAAATATGATATGCAGGCTTCATCGTTATGAGTTTCATCCCTTAAACTTTTAAGACTTTTAGTTCGCTTGGCAGGCGGACTTTTCCATAAGCTTCGTGACCTATCTTTTGCATTTGATGACTGAATTTGATCCTTACGGCTGTACGCTTCTATAGCTCCATCGGTTAGCCAATTGACTTCCACCCGAGGCATCCGCGGTTCGATTCCCGGCTCCGCTGGCAGCTTTGTAGAACTATCGAGAACAAGAGTTTCTACTTCCATGTTAGTTGCAAACGAAACGGTTTAATTCAGAATGTTAAATTTGCCTTTGCGACTGTGACGTAGTGTGCTGACTGATATTCAAAATAACGAAAATCTTCCGACGGTGTGTAGAGTATTGCAAATATTTGAAGCAGACTGAGTAAACAATACGCCTAATTGCTTTGAAGCACTTTCAAATATGCATAAACAATATGCAAGGTATTCAGGAACGACTCAGCCGTTTGTAGATCTTCGAGGTCCTGAATAACTGCTAATCTTTAAGAAGGCTTGAGATCTTTGTAACTTGGTCTTTTCAGGCTGTTTTCGCCTATTTGTTTGTAGGCTGCGACTTCAGTTCAACGACATGAGAAACAAATTCCACCTTGTTTCCTTCCTTTGATTAACTTCGACACAATAAAAATTCCACGATGACGACACTGTTAAATAGTATCCAATGCTTAATATCTGGAGTCCGCGAGAGTGTCCAGAATCGTGAAATCCCGAAACGATTAATCCCTTGGAGTCCGAAAAATTCAAACCCAGTTCGAAGGGCGCGCCAGTGAGACGACATCTTCTAATGTTCTATTAAGTAAAGTAAATCTGCGCAAAAATTCTTATCTAGTAACATGAAAAATAAGCGAATAAAACGGGTAGTTCTGTGCAATGCTTATATCGTTCTTGAGGTGGGAGCGGGGGAGCACAATTAGTCATCTAGTCATTCCCTAGTCTCGTGCATGCCTGACTCAAAATTTCGGTGACGTTGGGCTGTGTCACGCATGGAGCGGGATGCCGTTCTCAAAGGTCGACGTCGCACGCGAGAGTGCTCTCTGTCGCTGCAAGTAGCGTGGTTTTGGGCTGCGTAGCTTCCGACGTCACGGATTTTGGCGCGGTGGGATTCCTGTGTGCAGTCGGCCAAGGGAGATGGGTTGTTCATTTTGTTCATTGGGTTGACTTGAGGCGCAGAATTTTGTTTATTAGAAAGGATTACTGTTTAGCTCAGTATAGTGGGGTAAAATAGGGACGGAACTGGGCAAAATCCGGCAATTGTTGATATCCAAGGAATGCCCTACACTATTAAACGCTGCAGAAAAAGCTTCCTGTTTGTGCATGTTGTACTATCAAAGAACATTCATAAAGAGCAGTAATTTTCTTATTACATCTGTTCACAAAACAGAAAATGTTGTCTTGCGTCCATGAAATTGAGGTAAGTGTACATATTAGATAACGCCTTATTGTCAGCAAAAGAGGAAAGAAGTCAGTTTACCAAATGTTACCTTACAAATTCGTTACGTATTGCACCATTAAGGTAAGCAAACTATTCAAGAGACCGAAAGTTGTTTTACTACGCCGAAATTACTGTGCATGAAATGTCTCGAAATGCCATGTTTTCTCTGTAACGCCGTAAGTGAACCCCATCCAAGTATTTTCAAACTATGGTAGAGAATCAATTAATATAAACGTTTCAAAAGGAAGGAGCGAAAAATATCATGTTTGCAAAAAAAGAATATATTCTGTCTCCCTGTTTTGCATTTGCAATCAAACAACGGTGTCCTGACGTAAAAAAATACTGAAGACTGCCCCGATTTACATAGAAGCGTCATTTTTTTATTTTCAGCAGAGTATTGATCCCTAGTTTTAGGAAAGTCAAAAAAGCTAGTCAAAATATCCCATTTTGCTCTTGAATTCCGTTGCAAAAAGGTAGAGTTCACAGATATCCGACGCCAAAATATTCGACTAAAGCGCTGTTTTAAGAGTTATTGTTAGAGGAAGTTTGTTAATTAATCTTAGACGTATTCATTTTCGACTTTTACTGTGGATATTCATTTTTTTTGGCAATAAGTTGACGTGTTTGAGTGATTCTTAAATCATGAGTCACACAGAGAGCTGCCTAAGGAGAAGTGATTAAATGCTTATTGTTTGGGTAAATACTTTTAAGATATTTCTTATTTTTCAGTTTTTTGGTAAAAAGGTTGAAATAAACCGGTATTTTTACGGACAAACGAACAAAAGCACTTAAATTAAGTCACTTTAAGTCACGTTATAAAGGGAAGAAGGCTTTCGCTCTTGAGCTCCCTATTCATAACCAAAAATTGCATAATATGTCCACCGTAACAATAGTACATAATACAAATGTAGGCTTAACATCAGCGATAAGTGTGAGCCAGTTGCAAGGTGCAGCTACTGACACTTTGTTCATTATATCTGCCACATTTTCTCAGCAAATGGGAATCATGTTTGTGTTTAAAAATGTCAACAGTATCTGAGAGGACCACATCTTCCTGGTGTCCGTGCTACACGTTTCGTCGAACGTCGATACGGGCTGGTTTCCTCTGTAATTTAAAGGGATGACCCTGCAGATTGTCAGTCTGAGCCGATTCGAAGAAATCATAAAATTCTAGGGCGCAGTCTTGGCCTCTAACAAAACGATAGGTTTGTATGAGGTCCGCGTGGGGTTGCCTATAATTGAGAGGGAAAAGATCAAGTTCGGTCAGTCTGTCTTCATACGGCAGATGACCAAGATTCTTGACTATCATCGTAGCCCTTGCCTGTACTCGTTCCAGGTGCAGATAATCCTTCTTGAACCACGGACGCCAGGCCTGGACAGCATACTCTAAGCGGGACCGAACAAACGCTGCGTAGGTTTTCCTGAAGAGCTCTTTGTCAATGTTGATGAATCTCAGCTTAATCGCAAACAGCACCTGTGTCGCGCGTTTAGCTGCCTCTACACACTGAGTAGATGGTTTCAGTGAGGAATTTATTAGAACACCGAGATCCTTTTGTTCGTTCACATTTGAAAGCGGGTGCCCATCGAGGAGGTATTGGAAGGAATCGTTCTCCTCATCAGTCCTTCTAGTACGGAGTCTTAAAACCACACACTTACTAATGTTGAAGTTTAAAAGCCAACTAGCAGACCAGCACCTAAGTCGATTGAGACTCTCTTGAAGCGCTTTCCTATCGGCGTCAGACCTGATGGCTCTCCAGAGTTTGACGTCGTTGGCAAACATGATAGTGCTGCAACCCAGGTCGTTGACGCAGTCGTTGATACAGATAAAGAAGAGCAGTGGCCCTGAGACAGAGTCTTGGGGGACGCCACTCAGCACAGATGTAGGGTTTGACTTCGAGTCACCGACGCACACAGTTTGCGATCGTCCTCTGAGAAAATTTTTGATCCATGCCAGCAGGTTTCCTCTTATGCAAATTTCCGATAATTCGCAAATAGTTTAGCAGAACTTCCAAAACCATCTGCATCTCGTTGCATTTGATCTCTCAACACAATTAAAAAGGAATGTGACAAAGGGAACTCTTTGGAGATTTTATCGCCGACAATCTTGGAAAGATGATCTCAGCTTTGACACACTATCAGCAGACTAAGAAAGGGGATGGTTGGAGAGAAAACGGAATAAGTTAAAACCCGCTGACACTACAAGCCCTGGCGTGGTCCACAACCTCTCGTCCAAACAACTATCAGAACAGCAATTACACGTACAATGGCATGAAACCTGTTTTAATACCACAGATGCCGACCCAGTTGACTTCATTACTGTAGAAGAAGCGATGATGTTGAGAACTGAAGCAAATGACGACACAAAGCACTCAGTCTGACAACATGTGATCTTCTTGTTGATGGCTCACAAACCAACCGATGTATCTCACAAAGGGAGTCAAAAGAGATTAAAGAACTGAGGAAAGATGACAGTATTATCACCCTGCCTGCTGATAAGGGACGATCGACTTTCGTGATGAATTGACATGACTACAGTGACAAAACTAAAACCCTTCTTAACGACAGACCAGCTGGGAACTCGCAAACCAAAGCAGTATCCGACTGACAGACTAAACTACTTAAAGAATACCGGCGCAAGAACGTAATTACGGTGAATGAGTTGCGCGAGATGAAAGTAATGGTTACAGCTCTGGCAAGATTCTATGGACTGCCAAAAATCCACAAACCGAATGACCCACTTCGACCAATCGTTGCCCTTAAAGGCAGCCCTACTTATAGTTTGGCAAAGTGGATGTATTGAAAACTGAAATATCTCCTAGGCAACTGGACTACCTCAGTTCAATCGGCCTCTCGATTCCTCAAGGACCTTCGAGGTCGGACGATTCAATCGGATGAAATCATGGTCTCTTTCGATGTGACTTCGTTATTCACATCAATGCCACAAAATCTGGCGCACGAAGTCTGGCACAAGAGACTTGAAAAGGCATATGACAAGGCCTGAAGCCCATTTTACATTGAACATATCACGAGGTTATTCGAATTCTGCCAGGAAACCTAATTTACCTTTGCCGGTGAAACCTGCGAACAGATCAAGGGTACTCCGATGGGCTCCTCGATCTCCGGTTTAGTGGCAGAACTAGTCCTGCAGGAACTGGAAAATACCGCCTTCACCCAACACAAGCCCATCTTTTGGCGACGTCACGGGGATGATAGGTTTGTTATCATCAAAAAGAGCATGCTTCAAAACCTTCATAATTTGCTCAATTGAATCTTTCCTGGCATATAATTTACGAGGGAAGAAGAAAAAGAGCAACAGCTGCCTTTCCTTGATGTCCTTGTCAAGAGAAGGCCCAACGGTGAAATCGAGACGATGGTTTACAGGAAGAAAATGAACACAACACATATTCTCAGCTTCCACAGCAACCATCCATTTGCCCATAAACGCTGCTGTGTAAAAACGCTCTTTAAACGGATTCAGACCTACTGCAGTAGGCCGGAGTAAAAGGTACGCGAGGCCCGATACCTCCGCGACAAAATTTAGGCGGAATGGTTATCCAAAAGCATTTACTAACCGATGCCTACGCGTTCGGCCCTGGAGGACCCAAACGGAAGAACTGACGAGGATATGGCACGCCCTGTTATCTACCAAGGACATCTCAGAGGCAACTGACTACAAATATTTGGGACTAGGTGCTGGAATTGCACGCAGACCCAAAGCTACCATGTCCAGGAAGGTAATAAAAATAATCGGCCGGCTTACGCCGAATGAACAATCTGGGGTAGTGTATCGTATCCCATGCCTAAGCTGTCCTTGTAACTACACAGGCCAAAATTAACGCATACTCGCATCGTGCATACATGAGCACAAGTCGGCCATACGACGAGGCAACGAGTTATTAAAAGTGGTGGCTCATAACTATGAAACAGGCCATGAGTTCAACTTTGCGGCCATCAAGCTTGCCCACACCGTTAACAAGACAAGCAGAGGATGGTTTGAAGCCTGGTCCACGGACGAAAATTGAGTCAACCGGTGTGTCGAATTGGCGCCGGCGTACACAGCCTTGCGCAATCACATGTAGTCACGGCCAGACGCCCGTCGCAGTTAATTGGGCTCACGTTCCGTATAATTACCCCAATTTTGTTGCTGACGCCCCGATGAACGTTGAAATCACTATTATTGCCTCCACTCCCTATTTTCATCGCGGTTTTTTACCGCTCATGACTGGATGACCCTGGACAGTTGATTGGTGTACATACACTATGAGCAACCCTTACTTTATTGCTGTTTCTTTACTCTGACGATGGACTCCTGTAAGAGTTCAAGAGCGCATAATAATAAACAACTTGATCCGGTGCTCGAACCTTCTTCTTCCTCACCGATGTAAGTACCTGGGACGCGAACGTTCTCGTTTATTTGGGAATTTTAAAGATATATACAAGATGGTATGACTTTGGTCACAAGTACAAATTTTTATATTACCAGCCAACCTATCCGTGTGTGGCCTCCAGTCTATTTTTATTCCTGCCAACAGCCCGCATCCAATTTCGAAAGAAATTCCTTCTGTACCTGTCAACAGACATTGACACAAAAATGGAAGGACCTATTCGTGCATTAAAACTGGAATTTTTACTCAATGTCCACATTGCGCAAACAACTTTAGCTAAGTTGGCCACATCCACGTCTGAAAGACTTCATCATATTTTAAATGTTGATGGAAAATATATAACACGTACACATTTTGTAGTTTGACTTCTTCTGTATTTATTTGCCATTCTTTTGCGCTCTTCTGCCTTAAACATATTTATATTTGATATGGGATCAGTGGCTTGCTATATAGCTCTTCCTAAATTTCGACTAGTTCCTTTTTACTTATGGTGCCTGAGTAACTGCTATGATAGTTGGAGGAACACCACATGTTCTAACTTCGCGCAACGGAACATTTCTTGTCCATACTACGACATTTCATCAGGTCTAAAATCTACTGCATGACCTGAAAGGCCTCTCCCGCATTAACTTGGTGCCTTGCATCGATTAAGTTTGCGAGGATTGAACTTGAAATCAATCGATTTTCACCTTTACCTAGCCACGCTGGTATGTGCTCCTGTACCATCTTCTCACCATGGCTCCTTGTTTAGCCAATATACCCAGTTCCACAGGAGCAGGTGAAGTAATTAATGCACAGTGAAGTGGCCTGTAATGGTGCTCTGTCCGTAGAAGAGGAGAGCCCTGTGAAGAATACGCATAAATTCGCAAACGGAAAAGCACTCGTGAGAACGCACCCCGCTATACGCGCGCCAAACCTCAACGTCCCCAAACGTTAAGTCCGGCATACACGGGATGAGAAAATGACATGACTAAAAGGTGAAGAGTATTCACGTCCATCAGTCGCAAGCAGCTCTCCGTGTGAAATCATTTGACGTTAAGGCAGGGGTCGTCTACTAGAGAAGTGGAACACAATTTTTGGGAGACGAGCATGAAGGAGATTGGCTGATTACTGGCGGACTGGAAGAATCTTATGCAGGTCTGACGGAAGTTACCCAGAGGTGGTGGACGTCAATAAATCCAAAATTGTTCAGCCGAGGATAAGAAGTTAGTTCTTTGGCTATCTGTAGTCATATATTTAACCTGCACGGTGATCCTCAAAACCCCTTTTTCCTGCTTTAAAGTATACTCGTCTGCTGAGCACGTATTCACCATGGTTCAGGGCAACCTGTGTATTCAAATATTTTTAATGGATATGCTCATGCAGGGATAACGTGCGTTTTTGTGATAAATTACGTTACTCCAGGTATTAACTGATATTCGGTGCTCATGTGCATATGACCTTGCACCATGCGTGTGTTTACTTTGTATGGGAAGGTCAGTCCATAGGCCTCTGTATTTTTTTCTCATGGGTGAGTCGGTGATTCACATTTTTGTGGGAGGAGGTTGCGGAAAACAGTATCAGCTACATAGAATGTCAAGTCATCTAGCATGTCGCTTAGTAAACGTCCTTTCCGCGGACACCCTTCTGTTTTGCACACAAATCTACCCATAAAATGTTTTATCGCAGGTGCATACAGAGGGCTGTAACGTGTTGTTCCCATCAGCACCAGATTTTAACTAAACTCAGAAATTTTGAGGGGCCTGTAAAGACTGAAAGTTATTCCAGCTGTAAAAAGGGTGTTTAGCTGTGTTAAGTTTGAGTGGGGTTATGTCTATCATACGATACGCTTGATTTCCGCAAATACTCCGTATATGATACAGTAGTCGCTAAAAATCACGCAACAACGTCAAGTCTGCATGAAAACGATTGTAGTTTGCAAAGCGTTTACCTAACGGACCCACAAGTTAAACTGCGTGAAAGGAAAAATAAATCCTTAAAGGGAGGCATATTTCGATGTATGAAATTTCATTTATTATCTAAGAACTAATACGTTCTACCAAAAACTGTCAAATCCAAAAAGGGCTCTAAGACAGGTCAGGGATAAAAATTAGTTTTATAAATGACAAAAATGTAAGAAAATAGGATAAAAAGACCAAATGAGGAAAAGTAATTAACATGGAACATACTAATATTTTTTGAGTGTCCTTTAGCGCTTAGAGCAATAGTTATTTGGGTGGGCATTAGCACAACAACATTTTCAATAACAGTTTGGTTTGAATAATTATTAAGAACGAACTTATATTTATTTTCCATTGAAAGATATTTCGGAGGCTTGTGCCAGTTTCGCTTGATTAAGGCGAAGATATTTTCAATTGGATTGAGGTCGGGGCTATTGGGCGAGATGAAAATTGTTCGAAGGCCACATGCAGAAAGTCTGGCTGTAGTCTTGAAAAATTAGATTATAGTCGTAAGATAAATCATAATCAGACCTCCTTTGATTGGTGAGCAGAAGCATTGTGTTGTAGTATGATAGTATTCATTAGACGCCTGTGAATGCCATGATTACCGAATAAATCTTTGACAATGTTGACATAGGCATAACTGTTGATGTTATCGTTCGTCGACCGCCAGATTCATCGCTCATCGAACTTGGTCGCCATCCACACCATAAGGCGTCGACAGTTCTTGTAGGCTGATATCGAAGCAGTCTATTCTTTGGGAAAGCTCTTTCCGCTGATGACTGCATGTGCCGAATTTGTAGACTTGTCCCAGAAGAGTACTTCGTCGCAAGAGAAAATACTTCTCCAAAATGAGAGTCTGTGACTAATTCGTTCCTGTGCAAATCCGAAACGTTCCTTAATATGTTTCCTACATAAAATTACTTGACCGTAGCCATCTGCTGATGAAGGCCAAATTCCCGCATTCTGTTTCTAACTAGACTTTGAGAGAACGTTGACAAATTTTTTCTGTGAATAACGATAACGGGCATATACTGGTATATTTGTAGTTTTCGACGACTAAAAACGTCATCCTGTGTTGTTTAGGACCGTTTTCTTCTAGAATTCGTTCTTCTGGGCACCGTTTTATAGTTAATAATTCTGAATACGATGACCTTGGCTGTATCAAAAATATAAGTTTTTGAATTGCGCGGAAAGCCTTCGGTTGCCATTTTTCGTAAGCAAACTAAATCATCTTCACACAGATAATGACTTGACATCTGCATGGCTTAGCCAAACACCAAAAAGTTAACGTGTATCGCACGTTCCCGTTTCTATATCAAGCTCACGCTCATAGTTATTGGTATGGTAAAACAACTTTGTCATACCACATTATAACTGCATTTTGTGGCGCAAATCTTCATAGAATAACAAAACAAAATATTTAAAACTGGAATTGTTCCTAGTTTCCGAAAATAAATGCGATTCCTTCAACCAGAACTCACTTCTATCTCAATAATTTCGGAAAATATTTTCCAGTTTATACTTTTTTACTGATTTTGTGAACCTCTATAGTATAATGCACATTAATAAAAAGTTCGCTGATTTCATACGTAGTGTATGGCAAAATTTCTTCGATACGAGACTGCTCCCAGTTCTGCAGAAATTAATGCTCATTGCTCTTAATAACTCTGACTAAAATGGTGAATTTCTTAACTTAAAAGTTTTGGAGAATTACATCAAATCAATGAATCACAATAGCGTTATAAATATATACTAAAGTAGCTAGTCAAATTTTACCATGAATGCTGCATGGCCTTAAGTGAATTCTATATTCTTTCAGGTAATTTCTGCTTGTGAACATATTAATCACCGAATCGCTTAGCAATTAAATATGCGGATGACTGCAGAGTTAACGTTTGATGCATTGTGCAAACGTGCATTGCTCTAGTCCAAAAGGGCTTCAGTCCGAAAATACCTCACGCAACATACTTCACAAGGAGGCTGCTCACCTGCGTCATTAGCGTCTTTTGAGTTCCCTGTTATTGTATGTGTTGATTTTAATCGTGTGAACCTACGCTGTTTTATATATTCAAGATCGATGCTGGTGACACCTCACAAATGCCTTGCTGACATCCCGCTGTCGCCAGCTTAATCACAGTTTCTTCAACCACCAAACCTTTCTTGTGAAAACGGGAGCTCTATTGTAAGGTTCAGAGTATTCTGTGTTATTATGAGTTCCAAAAATATGTCGCTTCTAAGCATGTTCTCTGTGAGCCACATCTTAAAGATTGTTAAAGTTTCCAACACGACCTGCAAATCGTTTTTTTTGCTTCAGAATTTTTTATGCTACAGGATTGCCACTTTTTTCAAACATTTCAACATCGAATCACGTTCCAGCTACCGTAGAACATTTTTAAATTAAATGTTGAATATGTTTTGTCCACTTGGCGTGGGTAAAGGTAGACCAGACAAAAGATCTTATGAAGATGAACATTGGCATCCCAACAAGTATTATTCGGTAGAAGAACTACTTTCGGAAACGATCGTTGATTTTGGACACTGTCTCACTAGGTCATCGTCAGACGGAGGAGAGTTTTACTAAGCACTTAAGTCAAGATAATGTCTAATACAAGATTATACGGTGGGTCAGGGTAGCCGTCGATAATCGTTACATGCATGTAAGCATACGGTCCGTCGGAAACTAGTTGTCGACTGCATTTAATCTTGCCATCGGTGGTGGCTGATTTTTGCTTCATCTTGTCCAGATAAGATGCAGTCATTTCTAAAATCGCACAACATTTCATCTTTGAGCGAGAGCCAAAAACGCAACTTTCCTTCCATGCAAATTGGCGTTTAGTTACTAAAGTGTACAATTGTGACTTTGGCCAATTGATATCGCCCCTTTACCCCTCATCGGTGTTCACGTAAGCGTGTGGAGGCTGTCATTCCTGTCTGTCTACATTAATCTGTATTGCAGCCGCCACAAGGGATCTTCTTAATGACTTCTTTTCTGTCCAAATAGCTAAGCCTATCCTTAGGATATACAAGCTAATTTGGCGGAGTCTTTGTTGGTTTGTGCACCACTTGGATTTGAGCTTTCCTTATATGTCTTTCAATGAGTTCAGACACTTTCCTAATATACGGAGGGGTTCACCAACTTCTTTGATCGGACCCTTAATTGGGACAATCTAGCAGCTTTCGTCCCAAGCATTGGCACACGAAATTTTGGAGTAACCGTTTTTTGAAAATAGTTTAGACAAGTAATTGAGTACGGCTTTGTAGATTTTGGGGCTAGAAAATGCGTTCTTGTTCAATTTATAATGGTTGTAACAGTACTCCGTTTGTCATCAACAGGGTGGTTGCCACGCGTCAGCTGCAGGAGCAATGTCAAGAGATGCGGACCCACCTCTACACTACGTTCGTAGATCTGATAAAAGCCTTCGACACGGTGAATCGGCCCAGATTTTGGAAGGTTATGCAGAAGTTTGGCTGTCCAGAACACTTCACCCACATGGTTCGACAACTCCATGATGGGATGATGGCGCGCGTCACGGACTACGGAACGCTGTCTGAGGCCTTCGCAGTGACCAATGGGGTGAAGCAGGGCTGTGTCCTGGCGCCCACCCTCTTCAGTCTCATGTTCTCTGCCATGCTGATGGACGCCTTCCGTGACGAGCGTCTTGAAATCCCCATCAACTACAGAACGAACGGAAACCTCCTCAACATTCGTCGGATGCAGGCCCCCACGCGCGTCTCCACAACCACAGTCCATGATCTGCTGTTTGCAGACGACTGCGCTCTCAACACCACCACCGAAGCGGATATGCAAAGGAGCATGGACCTCTTTGCAGCAGGTTGCGCCAACTTTGGCCTCACCATCAACACGGACAAGACGATGCTTATGCATCAACCGCCACCAGGTGTTGACTTCAACCACGCACGCATCAGCGTCAACGGAGCCGAACTGCAGAACGTGGACAACTTCACTTACCTCGGCAGTATGCTTTCCCGCAACACTAAAATAGACGACGAGGTTGCCCGCAGAATCTCTAAAGCTAGCCAAGCCTTCGGTCGGCTCCAAGCCTCCGTATGGAATCGTCATGGTCTACATCTGTCAACGAAATTGAAGATGTACAAGGCTGTTGTGCTGTCAACACTCTTGTACGGAGCGGAGGCTTGGACTGTTTATGCTGGCCAAGCACGGAAACTGAACCACTTTCATATCAGCTGCCTACGTCGCATATTGAAGGTGAAGTGGCAGGCGAGGATTCCGGACACAGAAATCTTGGAGAGGACGGGAGTTCTCAGCATCGAGGCCATGCTCAGGCAGACACAACTGCGCTGGAGTGGTCACGTGATACGTATGAACAATAAACGGATACTGTTCTATGGTGATGTCACCGTAGGCACTCGTCGCAAAGGAGGACAGAAAAGACGTTGCAAGGATACCCTGAAGAACTCCCTGAAGCGTCTCCAAATCAACACGACGAACTGGAAGGAGCTAGCACAGGACCGATTTGTGTGGTGAAGAGCGGTAAAAACAGGCGCCGCAATCTACGAAGCCGGTCGGATCGCCGCATCTAAGGCAAAACGGACGGCACGCAAGTCTCACAACACACGGACGCACGCTGCCAACACCTTACTCCTCCCAACGTGTTCGCGCTGTCAATGCACCTTCCGTGCACGCATTGGCTTGGTCGGTCACCTCCGGAAGTCATGCAACCCTCCTTTGACAGCATCCACGTCTACTGCACCAAACACTCCACATGACCCTACTCCACCCTCCACCTCGACGGCAATCACCGACGGGAGAGATGCCTCGTTGCCCTCATCCATCGACTCCAACCCACCCGCAACTTCCTCCAACCCTTCCGACACATCACCGCCCGCAACAACTCGCACACCTGAACCCCCCACCAGCTCTGAGGGCGTGATATGCCCTCACTGCAATCGCACATTCACCTCACGCATCGGCCTAATCGGTCACTTGCGAATCCATCGCACAGAGACTGGTGAACTAGTGCCTGGAGCACCAAAACACAGACGAGACCACCGCCTTCACTGCCCACAATGCCTTCGATCATTCGGTCATCGCATGGGCCTACTAGGTCAGATGCGCATTCACGACAGCGGCACTGACCATGATGTCGGCACACCCAGCACCTCACACATCCCCACCACCAGCCTCAGCCCCACTCACTAGTCGCCTCGCGTCACGATTGCGTCGTCAAGTTTGTCGGGAACACAGGTGAGTGCCTCCTCCCTCAGGTAAGTGGAGGCCGTTCTTGCTTAATTTGTCGAATACTCTCTTGCCTTTTACTACCCTATAATAGCTCCGGTTTTGAATTAATAAGCTTGGTTAAGTGACAGTATCGCTCCTCACAGGACTGTATGTTGTCACCAAACTTAGTGTCGGACTCCTGGTGATAGCCGTATTAGGTACCATGTCCTTTCCTAAAGTACTCTGCTTCTTTCTGTACTCAACTGCGCCGTCAACTTAGCACCGGCGTACTCGCGTTAAGTGCAGCCGCTTGCTATCAAATCCCAGGCGAATAAGCACGCTGTCGGACGTCCCCGACGGCTCGCCTCCAATACGACGACATGGGAAATCAGATTATCGATTTTAATGGAGTTGCATCGCTAGCTCGCGCCATGGGTTTATGAGATAGGGGGGAGGGCGGCTAAACATAGTAACACATGGCACCCTCGTTCAGTGGGTACCGCCACCTGGACTGAATCGTACACTAGGCTTACTGACTCTATTCGATTGCTTCTCTTTGCCGCACTTCTTCCATATTGAAGTTATATTACTCGCTCCATTACCGCACTCACACTCATAATAGCGGCGCCTACAGTTCTGTCTTTAGCACAAACGTCAGCCTCAGTAGTTACTGAAAATTCTCTGCTGCAAGGTAAGCTGAGATTTTGCTCTCATTGTTCTTTTCTATACTTGAATTCCTCCCCTCTCTCTCTCGGCCTGTCTGCGTTCGGCCCCTCGCCTCCTCTCCCTATCTTCCTCGTTCACTTTCTTCTTCTTCCTATCCTTTTTCCTATTTTTCCCCTTCGTCCTTTCCCCTCCTCCTTCTTCCTCTTCTTCTTCTACGTCATCTTCCTCCTACTCTTCTTCTTCTTCCTCTTCTTCTGCACGTCCACAATTGCAAAGTTCATCAGTTGCCTCTTGCTCTCCTCTCAGCCTCGCCCACTGACGCTGACCGGCAACGTAGCATGGGTAGTGCCTTTCAGTCGTTGACTGACTGGTTACCGCTCTCAGGAGTGTGTTGGCCCAGGCTTCATGCAGGGCTGCTCTCACCCTTCTGAGATCCAATGGTCTGTATGCACATGCAATGCCAGTCTTCAGCCAACCACGGTCCCTGCGGCCTGGAAGGCGCTAGCACTTTCTCTCACTTCTGATTCCTTGTTGGTGACTGCACTCGCGCTCCCACTGGGTTTCAGGCCCCACTGCGGGTGCCCGAGAAGCTAGGCGGTCACTATGCGGTGGGGGAGAGAGTGAGGTCGACCTCGGCGCGTTTCTTCCCTCACTAAAATAAATCTGAATGCGTCTGAATCTATCACGGTGCGCTAAAAGCCGTGGCTTGGAGGGTTTTTTTCAACTGGTGCGAAAACTCGGGCCCCCTACGTTGCTACTCCTCTTGTACGCATGTGCTTGTGTGTGCGTATGGGAGGAGAGGGAGGACTGAGAGTCAGGCTGCAATGGCACCCTTTTAATGTGGCCTTTATGGCGCTCCCGCGCAGTCGGGAGCATACCTAGCGAGATGGCTGATGCAAGTGTGCGCGTGTTGAGTAATTACCGCGCCAGCCATCTACACCCTCCCTCATCCCCGGTCTTATTGACATTGTCTTTACACCGGAAACGGAGGTGGGAGTGGCGAGCGAGTGGGTAGATACTGCGCGAGTTTGCCTACACTCCTATTTTCTCTCGTGCCAGTTCTCTGCGTTGCTCCCGCTTGCTGTCGCTTTCGGGTTGCTTGCCCAGCTTGCCTCTGTGTATGCTGCGGCTTGCTTCAGCGTTTGCTGCGGCTTGTTGGAGCGCGTGGTGCCCATCGTCGAAATCGACGGGGGAACTGTTGGCTGCTCTTTTAGTGTGGAATAACATCCGCATGTGTTTTTGCGGTTAACTATTGTTTAAAATGTTCTATTAGTATTTCGCTATAGGAGGAGGTCACGAAATGGGAGTTTTCGAGCGTGAACGTGATGCCTCGCATTGTTCAGTTAATGACGTTGTGCAGCGTTTCGTGCTGGTCCCTTTAAGCAATGAAAGACGTCTCACCAACATAGTTTTTCCATAAATTGGGCTAAACTAGTGGCAGGGCCATTACTTCTCATTTTTGCATTTTGACTTCAGCTGAAGTCAGAATCTCAATAATGTCCAAAATTCCACGCGCGAGACGCCTTGAGGCCGCAAAGCTCCGGCAACCCAGCACTATTGAGGCCCAGAAATCTGGTCCCGTCTTACAACCCAAGCCGACAGCGAAGGCAGTAGCAAGTGGACATCATTGAAGACATACGCCTACGGGGTAGCTGCAAAAATTCTTGGATTCACTCAGTGGCGCCGCAGTGACTGGATCAGCGTAAGCACCTCGCAGCTGTCCACCGAGACGATTCAAGCTAGGTTCTCCTTCAGCCAACTTCGTAAGCTGACAGCAAAGTTGGCTAAAGATGACCAGCAGAAGTATTGGCCCGAAACGACGACTGCTATGGAGCAGGCTCCAAATTTTGGTGACACTCGAAAATTGTACCACATCATCCGCCAAGTTAGTGGTAAGCCCCCGAAACTGAATGAATCTGTTCGCGATGTGAATGAAGGCACTATTGCTGACAACTGTGCCAAGGTCGATTGCTGGCGTGAACACTTCGAACAGCTTATCAACTTTGCTGAATAACCCATCACACTCTCCCTCGCCTACATAGCGGAGCTTCAATCCTCTCCAGCCTACGCAGTATCTTGTGACCCCCCTCCCAAAGAAAAAGTTGCCGATGAAATGCAGAGGCTGCGCAACAAAAGGCACGCAGAGGAGACAGCATTTCCGCAGAAATCAACTGGTCCTGTATCGACATCATGGCTCCCCGGCTTCATGAGGTGATTGTACAGGTGTGGCGAGTAGAGGCCGTTCAGGGTGACTGGGGCTCAGCTATCCTTGTACCTGTCCACAAGAAGGGGGATAACACAAGATGCGAGGGCTACCGCGGCACAAGTCTTGTCGACATTCCTGCAAAGATCCTTGCTATTGTTTTTCTCAGGCGCTTCCAATCTGTACGTGACTCCAGGACGTGGCCCAACCAAGCAGGATTCCGCGCTGGGCGTGGATGTGCGGCCGGATATTTACGTTAAGGCGCATTCTAGAATATAGGGCTGCGCACTGTTGCCCGTTCTCTATAATAACTTGATTGACTGGATTCTTGGAAAGGCCCTACATGAAGAGGACGGTGTTGAGCTTGCACTTCGACGCCAACTAACTGATTTTGACTATGCCGATGATATTGCGCTGCTAGCCTCAAGCTTTGGTGGTCTACATTTTGTAATGTGGCGGGTAAATGTGATCGCTATGTCATTTGACATGTTCATAAATTCCAGAAAAATGAAGGTATTATCAAACTGCATCCTTGACCAGGAGAAGTCACCCCTAAGGATAAATGGCCATCAACTTGAAGAAGTAGATAGCTTTAAATACCTCGGTGTGAGACTGCTACCGAATGTGCAGAGCAAGAACGACCTTGTCTCCCGTATCGATGCTGCTCGTTGGGTTTTCTCAATCCTTCGAAAGTGCCTATGGATCTGGCGTGATATCCCTATCGCCACGAAAATTCGTGTATACCGTGGATCCACCATATAGTCAATCCTCCTCTATGGATGTGAATGCTGGGCTGTGCACGCTGAAAATGAGCGAAGACTGGAGGGCTTTGACCACCGATGCCTGTGGACGATTCTGCGAGTTAAATATAGCGACTTCATCTCGAATGAGACCGTCCGCACCCGTTGCGATCGTACCACGAGGATATCTCAGGCCATTCAAGAAAGGCGACTGAGGTGGTTTGGACAGGTTCTCCATCATCCGCCCTAAGAACTTAGATATGTTGCCTTCGACCCGGCACCGCAGCCCACCTCGAGGCGTCGAGGAGGAGAAGAAAAACTGAAGACTTGGCTCGAAACCATCCGTCAACACATGGAAGCAGTTCTTAGACCCTCTATTTTCAGCCTCTCCATCGCTGGTGGAACCCTCCAGATCCGCTGCGCCAACCGTCAGTAAGTAAATAAGTACTGGCAATATTCATTTCAAACTCGAGAATTTACCATTTTCTAGATTAGTCACAGTAAGAATGGCTCCTCTTAGAAGGAAACTCTGAGAAATCAGGCAACAAGCCTTGAGATACAACAGAGATTCAACAGAGTTGTCGGTAAACCAAATGGCTGCATACAAAGTCCTACTCGACAGTAGCATGCTCCGACTTTAGGCAGCAAGTTTTGTCGCAATTACGGCTGTAGGTTATGACATTTAATGCAACACGGAGAGATGCTCAGTCTACCACAATTTGCGCTTGCGTCACACAATCGCGCACAACTGCGCAAATTATTTTTTTGCTGGTGATTGCTGAGCACTGAGAGACAAATTTTAAAATACTAGTCTGCTAAATTTCAGCGAAACGTGACGGAGGCATTAATAGCAGTAATTTGAGAAAGTAGACGGTCGTTTCGTGGACTTTCATAGATAAGGAGCTTTTTGGCAAGGTATACAGAACCTTTATCCGTCAGCGACCGGAATGTAAAATCCAGGCGCGGAGCTCGTTGGGAAGAGTTAGTGAAGGAAGACGAAAACCGTGAAAAGCTCAATACCGTATCACATATGAAGGCAGACAAGATGCTCCTTGTCTACTTTCACTTGAATCCTAGCAGATGCGTGATCCCATACAGACCTACCAGACTGAAAAGCCCTCTGAGACCAAACCAACGCTAGTGATCGTAGGATGAGTAGTGGCCTATTTGAATGAAGCACTAGAATAACTACTATATTTTGTTCAGTAGGCGTATTTATGCCTATTAATTTAAGTCGGTGGAGTCGAAGCTACGGAGGGCTTCCTGCTTCTTCAACACCTTGCTCATACTCTCAGATAACGTTGATAACCAAACAGCTCACGTTACTTTTTATACTTCGCGGGGGGAGTTGCTTTACTTACCCTTCTTTCGAACGGAAAATGTTACTCCCTAAGTCATAATAGAATATTTGGCAGAAGTAGTTTGTGTAGTGTACCTTGGGTATTTAAAACGCCAGTCTTCTGTCTTACGGGACTGGTGTGATTGGGGGTTTTATATGTGGAGAAAACGGATGGAGGAGAAAGGGACTTTGCAAAGATAAGTAGAAAAGTAGTAAATTTTGTTGAAATAGTTTAATGTTGCGGCTATATAGCGACGGCAGTGGGCACGTCAATCGAAGAAAGTTGTGAAAAATAAATCGTGCTCGAATCGAAGTTGACAAACCTGAAACTGTGGACATTCATGTTTCAGCCCAAAACTCAGTAAAAATGGACTTTTTGAAAAAAATTTGTAATATTAAGCGTTTTTTGTTAGTAATAGAAAAATCTGGTAAAAATAGTACTGTACAAATATATAAAGTATTAATACATTATATCTAGCATTAGAATTCTAAAATTCATGTGACTAGCTGCTG
>JAYGXS010000568.1:7818-23721 GCA_036362985.1 Ligula intestinalis
ATCCAGCGACAATTCGCAAACGAGTTTTCTCCCCATTTTGCAACTCATAGCCCAACGAACTTGGATCCAGTCCTCACAGAGTTATCCTTTGGCAAGTCGACTACTTGACTACTGCCGACTAGGATCGTGAAGGATCTAAGTGAGTTGTATCATTTCTAATCTTCATCGTCAATCTCTTTACTGGACTTTACAACTTTTCCACTAGAATAGACTGGTAAATCCCTTATTAGCAGTTAGTGTACCCTTGAAAGTTTTCATCGCGTATTTGCTAAGACGTTTTATATATTTGTAGCGATAAAGCCACTACAAAACCCAGCAAAGCTACCCTATCCTTAAGAGAGCTATAACTAGTTTTCTACATTCTCGACAACTTTCACGAATTTTGGGTGCTGACTCGGTGGAATCTCTCTTTCACTCTGATGGCGTTCGTGGACTTTGAACCCCACCAGGCTTCATGCTGAAGATAATGCTGCTGAAGCAGCAGCCCGCAGTCTGCTAACCCTTCAGCTGAATACGCGCAACTTTTTCTGACAACCATTGAAGTAAGACTGAGAACACTTTTTTGTGCCAACCCTCTCCGTCTCGAACTAATGTCCTTAAACGATATGCAACATTTCGCTTGCTGATGTGTCAACTCAGCTTACAACTATACATATATTCCGTTTGCATCATACCTCGAAGGCAGGTTTTTTTCACTTGAAACAAACTCTCTATCTCGCCCAGTATTGACAAAACACAAATCCTAAAACAAAACCAACACTGGCCGCAACATAGGGAGTTTGTTTTAGGTCTTTTCCGGTCTTCGAGGTTTTGGAAGGCACCCAAGATGTGCATTACCAACTCTCTAAAATTGCCTGTAAACTGGCATAATAAACATATTATGGTTTAGTTTATACTTGCCTACCTAGCATTCGACTATCCATCTGTCTTGCTTTTAGCAACTTATATAAACTTAAGCAGTAAGTTTTTTCTGAATTACCGACTGTTTTCGTGGAAACTTTACTCGCTGCTTCCAAATGTATGAAGGCGACAGTTTCCTTTAGTAGGAAGCCTCAGACGTCCTGAACATAGCGGTGTCTGCAAAAAGCAAACATCATTACTGATCTCAGTCTTCAGCCTGACATCAGTATTGAGCCAAATCTGAATGCCCAGCAACTAGATTAGTCTGCAATGAAAAATTGCAACGAGTTTATGCTGAAATTTGGATCAGTGCTCTCAATTCTTGGGACCCTATTTGAAAGGAATATTTCTGCAGTTTTCTCCCAGGAATGCAGACGTTCAGATACTCTGGTTAATTTGGTCTCAAGTGAGTCGCATGATGGTCAGAAAAGGACGTATGACTTTATTCTGAAAGATGTTCCGAAATCCATTCGGCCAATGGAAGTTGCCATGAATTTTCTGTACTCCTTTGGATTTAACTATAAAATAGCAACTGCTATTAGACTGTCATCTCACAGTAATAATCCACCCATTTTAGTTAAGCTTTTTTTCACCCATTGATGTAGACTCAATTTTAAACGCCAAGATCTCGTTTCCAAATATCTGAAAGAAAAAGAAGTATTTCCTTTGTCAAAACCTCACACCAATGAAGCGAAGAATAGCGTCAAGTTCTTCTAATAAAGTTGTAAATTTACCACAACCGGCTCAAGTTCCCGGTCGTAGCCCTGGGAAGCCTAGGAAGCCATGTAGTCTTACCCCTGGCAAACCTTGGTTTGCCAGGGGTAAGACTACACCATACATCTCACCATATATCTCCGTCGACTTCCATTTGGGATGCTTCCCCAGTTGCCATAGCTTATAATTCGAGTAGGCGTCCTAGAAATTCCAAAAATCTATCTATGTCAGGTAGACCAACAGCTTTGTTACTCAAAAAGAATTCTCCCAAACCTTCTATTTAATCACCCAATTCAGGTTATCGAAAGAGAAGGATCCGGAACTCAACCGCGAGCATGCACCTTTCCCAAACACTAACCAAGCCTATACAACAGGAGGCTCTCAAGCATAAAGGTTACCCTTTTTATCACAACTATCGTACTAGGCCAGGATTTCCACCGCTTGATCCTCATAGTTACCTTACCTCACCCACCAGCCTCTATTTTCCGTCTTGGTTTACCCAATTTTCCGGTAACTATCAGCAAGCTCATCACGGCACTAATCCCAATGGCCTGTCGATGTCACAGAGCTATCTATCTGCAGCTTTTAGCTATCCCTCTCAGCCTTCTAATACCAATTGTCCTGATCCAGTTGGTGGCTGTTCTCCAAACTTCCAATTCAATTGCCCACCTCCAAATTTTTGATTACTAAATAAAGATAACCCTAGTTCGATTACTTGAGCTACAATAGATATCATCTTGCTTAATGCAAGGTCTGTTATAAATAAGATGGCTCAACTTAGAGCAGTTGCATTCAAGCTGAAACCAAATGTTATATGCACTACAGAGTCGTAGACCCATCCGCTAATTTCGAATGCTTTACTCATAATAGACTATTATGATTTCTACTGTCAAGACCGCATTAGTAAGCGTGGTCGCGGTTTTGTTCTCTATATGAAAGTTATTTTTAAGCATTTTTCGTTCGATCTAGATGCTGGTTCATTCTCGGGCAATTGCTGCTTGGCATCCATTATCCTGTCTCCCCATCAAAAGGCGATTATCGGATGCATTTATAATCCCCCTAAATCATCATCCGAAGATGAGGAAAAGCTTTGCGATAGATTAAGGCTGATTTCGGAGTCCGCCTTTGACGCTTAAGCTATCGCTGGGGATTTCAACTGAAATTGATTGGTCACTGAGCTGTTGTCCATCTAGATTTCAGACCATCCTAGATACCATCAATTTTTTTAAAACTGGTCTCAATTGTTCTGTTTCCCAACGAGGGTTTAGCATATTTTAGCCTTCATTTTCACTAACGACATTTCCCCCTTTTGCGTTGACTACGATCAGAAGCATTTCCAAAGTAACCATATTTAATCCATTGTTGTCTTCCTCTTGCTTCTACGAAAATGGCTAGCACCGTTTGTACCCATCATGCTTTTGACCTAGCTGATATAAATTAAATTAACAACTTTATGGACCCACTAGACTGGCAGGAGTTTTCCCCCACGAACAGTGTACCAATTCTATTTGACTTAATGACGGCAATTTCAAATAGTATTTTGGAATTTGTGCCGATAAAAATGTTAAGCCTTATACTTCGGACCCCACCGTTCCTCACTTTCTTTGGCCTAGACTTAAGAAATTGCAAAGACAATTGAAAGATCATTCTACTAGTTCATCATCTGTGCACCTCAGAATCACAGAAATTTTCGAATTAGCGTCTAAGATTCTGCTTGCACGTGACAAACAGAGGTAATCCTGCGCACTCAGCGAGTCAAACTCTGCAAAATCTATTGCCCAACTGTTCCGTCATCGATCCTCGGCTTTACGAGGACACGAAATCCCCCCTTTACTGAATGAAAATAAAATCTTTGTGCTAGATGAGTCTGGCAAGTTTGAACTGTTGAATGTATTCATTGCAAAGCATCTTACGACGGAATCCGAACCGGTCCCGTCGTTTCAGCCATGCTCAGTCAATACTATTAGCAGCATATATTTCTCCATAGAAGTAATTTGTAAGCACCTTATCCGTCTGAAAACTCACACTCCTCCAAATTCCAAACTGACGGCATTCCAAACTCATCAAAAGAGTGTTCAGCGTTCCTCGATTGCTAAGTCATATATTGTCAGCTTATGTTCTTAACGGTTTCTTTCCTGACTCATGGAAGACATCTAATATTATATTTATTTTTTATGCATATTTTTAAGGGTAACAGGCAAGAAATGCCCTTGAGGACCCTATTAATGTAACGCAAACAAGGTTATTCTTACAGTTAATGTGCAGTCGGGGGAGCACATATGATATCATAACAGAATTTCGAGTGAATTTTCACGGAAAAGAATGAAAACGGTCTAAAGCCAGAAAAATTGTTCACAGTGCTGGCAGTAGGAAATCGTTTTGTAAAAGTCGCCTTTTGTCAAATAAAATGACATCAAGTCTTCTTTTAAATTCCGCAATTGTGTCAGCGGAAACCGTCTCGCTTGGTAGTAAGTTCCAAGGCCGGACCACGCGTTGACTGAAGAAATATTTTCGGAGGTCTAATCGGGTGCGTTTGTTTGTGACCTTGTAAGGATGGCCACGCAGGTGAGTAGTGGTGGCTAATTGGAGGAAATCCTCCAATTTTAGGGAGGAAATGTGGCCCCGGATTATCCGGAATGTCCAGAGCAGGCTGCACTGAACGTTCCTGCAAGACAAAGTATAAGGTCAAGTTTGATCAATCTGTCCTGATATGGTAAGTCCCTGAGACCGTCGACCATCTTTGTCGCCCTGCGTTGCACTTTTTCAAGAAGCTCCACATCTTTCTTCAACCACGGTGTCCAAACTGGCATTCCGTATTCAAGATGTGGTCTCACAAAGGTGCCAAATATTTTTCCGAAGAGTTCAGGTAGAAAGATTTTGAACGCTCGTCTGATCCAGTGCAGGGTACTAGTTGCCTTCTGGGCGGACGTTTTACAGTGCTCTGTTTGCATCAAGTTCGCGGTTGTCCATATACCCAGATCTTTGTGTGTCTCAACCTCGTTTAATGCGGTACCATTGGTAAAATAACTGTGTTTCGGTGGCACTTTTCGCCCCGGGCTTATGTGTAGAACAAGACACTTGGATACATTAAATTTAAGAAGCCACGTGGACGACCAGATAACCAGTTTATCGATGTTTGACTGTAGTCTATTTGCGTCGTCGGCACACCTAATTTCAGCCCATATTTTTATGTCATCCGCAAACATGACAGCTGCGCAATCAAGCTCATTGAGACAGTCGTTTACGTAAATCAGGAATAGCAGCGGACCCAAAACTGAGCCTTGTGGTACACCACTCTCGATTATTGTCCATTCTGAGGTTGAGTTTCCGACAACGACCCTCTGTTCTCTGAGAGACAAGAAACTACTGATCCATTTATACATTTTTCCTTGGATTCCCACATCCCAAATCTTCTGCAGAAGAAGCCTGTGTGGTACATTATCGAAGGCCTTTTTGAAGTCGAAGAATATAACATCAATTGGATAGCCTTTATCAGCGGCCTTTGTCCACTTCTCCTGTGAGTAAAGAGCACTCGTGAGGCAAGAGCGTCCTGGGCGAAAGCCGTGCTGTCCATCACATAGTATTTTGTTGCTAACGAGGAAATACATTAAATGCTTCTTAATAATGCGCTCCATTACTTTGCACGCGATGCAAGTTAGACTGACAGGACGGTAATTTGCGCAATCAAGTTGCGAACCTCCCTTATAGATCGGGGTGACGTTTGCCCACTTCCATTCTTCTGGGAGTTCGCCTTCGTCAAAAGATTTCTGGAAGATGGCAGCCAGGGGTTTGCATAGTTCGTTAGCTAATTCTCTTAGTGCTAGTGCAGGAATTTTGTCCAGCCCAGGTGATTTGGTAGGCTTAAGTTGGAGTAATTCGGCCCTGACAGTGTTGTGTGAAAACTCTAGGTCCTCTATTTTGGGCAATAAGGAGGAGGGTAAGGGTGCAGTTATCGGTCGATGAGCGGACGGACCGTCAGCAAAAGTTGTAGGTTCTCGGGTGTAGACGGATTCAAAGAAATCGGAGAGGAGGGAGGCTTTCATCTGGTCTTCGGTCACCAGTTGTCCATCGGCTGATCTAAGGGCGGGATCAGTTTCTGAGATCTTTTCGGGCTTCGTATGTAACCGTACAAGATCTTGGGGTGTTCCAACGACTTGTGTTATATGTTCAACTCGTATTTCTTGCGCAGTTTAGTAGCTTCTCTTTTACAAATGTTACGTTGTTGCTCATACTCCCGTAAGTGTTTACCGGAGCCGGTTAATCTGTAGCGTTTCCAGAAGTGGTTTCTATTTTGAAAGCGGCCTGCAAGTTTGAGTTCATCCATTTCGTGCGATTTGTACTTGTCTTTCTTCCGAAGGGACAGTTGAGACAAGGAGTCTTTTTCAACGTCGAGCTTAAGGTCATCCACTGTTCATTTGCCCCACATTTGAGATCTGTTTCCCATGATACCTCTGACATTTCTCTTCTCATAAGTGGGTATTCGCCCTTCCAAATGCTACTTTCCCATGTGTCGGAGGAGTAAGGTTTGGAGAACAGCGAATACTCTAAATGCAGCATAATATGGTCACTTGACCCTAATGGGGGTGGATCGTACAGGTCAATCACAGTTTCCTCCTCTCGAGTTAAGATAAGGTCGAGACAGTTCGACTGTTGTCCTTCCCTAACCCGCGTTCCAAACGCGCCGGTTTGGCAGAGCAGTTTGGCTGTGGCCCATTGTAGTAATTTGTGATTGAAGTTTTCTTGAAGACCCTGTGCAGTCCATGTTTGCCAGTCAACACCAGGAGCGTTAAAGACCCCAACGATGAGGATGTCTTTTTTCTCACATACCCTATACAATTCTGCTATGAGGATAGTGTCTTGGTCAGGAATATGGTTTTGCGGGCGGTTTGTCACCGAAAGCGTCAGTGGCCTGGCGTACTTAGCAGATATAGTAATATTTAGCATTTCCACATCTCGTGCTGGGACCGGTACTTCAGCCGTGGCTGTCAGCTTGCAAGTGACATAGACTATAAGCCCTCCTCTCCTAGTTGTTCGGTCTTTCCTGAAAAGCTGATATCCTCTAAGTGATAATTCAGAATCAGCGATATCTTTTGAAAGCAGGTTTCAAATAAAGCCATGATGTCTGGTTTCACCTCATCGACCAAGTTCTTTAGTTCGACCAGCTTGTTAAACAAGCTTTGTACATTTGCGGTTAGGATCTTTAGTGATAGTTTACTCCGTGAGGCCCAACCCTCATCGTGACAGGTTTTGGCCAGAGGAAGGGCTCCTTGACTTGTATTATTTGCCCATCTTTTATTTTCAGGCCCTTTGCCCCACTTTCGGTCCTCTCTCTCAATTCTATCCTTAGTTGCCTCATTTTCATTCGCTCCCTCGGCTCGTATTGTGGCTGAAAAAACACTTGCTTGTGCGAATTTCGTAAGGCCAATTTTCCTTTTAGCAGTTTTGATGCCAAGCCTTCGTTATCGAATATAACTTTGAGAGGCCTTGGGTTTGTTTGTAGGTCGCGGCCTAGGTCTGCTTTACCCAGACGGAAGGCTTTATTTACGGTATAGGTTTCCCCATTCTTTAGGACAGCGCTGACGTATTCGTGTATTCGACCATAGTCATGTGCAACTCGCTACGTTGTACTGTCAAACGTGAACTCAGGAGCACCTTGTATGATAATGTTGTTTTTCCGATTTATGGACGACTTCTGTAATACATTACCTGTAGTTCCGTTTGACTCGTCTTGAAAAACTATGCAGTTTTGTCGGTCAAGGGAAACCCGTGATATATTTCCAGTCTTATTGCTATCGGAAGACCCCGAGATGTTGTTAGGAATAGTTTTTGACTTTGTGTTTCCGCTACCATCACCAGAGATAGGCTTCTTTTGGAGTCTGGGATGGCACTGATCAGGTCTGGCTTCGTGCTGCCCCCCTTCTACATTTATGGTTTCCTTCTGTGATTTGTATGCAGCCTTAGCATACCCACTAGGAGTGGTTGATGTGCTGGGTACATTTTGCACTTTCGGTCCAGAAAATGAGCCTATAATTAGCGGGGTTTTAATTCGGAAAGTTCCTCATGTGCTGAAATTGGGCACAGAGTATTAGTCCCGCAGACCATAAGAGATGTTTCTGTAGAATCTTGATCACGGTGCTGTTCGTCGAGGACAACTTGACCATTTATGTTACTTGCCTGATCATTTTTGTGCGTAGACGCTTCGGCGAGAGATGCTGCTGCTGCGTACGTTAGGTCCCCTCCCTCAAGATCATGCATCGCCAGTTTTTCCTCGTGCGGGAGAAATTGAGAAAATTTCTT
Organism: Ligula intestinalis; assembly: GCA_036362985.1. Lineage (NCBI taxonomy): Eukaryota > Metazoa > Platyhelminthes > Cestoda > Diphyllobothriidea > Diphyllobothriidae > Ligula > Ligula intestinalis. The sequence goes on from JAYGXS010000568.1 coordinate 15,730, forward strand.
CAGCTCTTCCAGCTCCAATCTTGGACTATTAACCACTTCCTCAAGTTTCGTAAATTTGTTAAGAAGGGTAAAATATGATAGGCAGGCTTCATCTTTATGAGTTGCCTCCCTTATACATTTAAGACTTTTCGTTCGCTTTGCAGGAAGACTTTTCAATAAGCTTCTTGACCGATCTTGTGTATTTGAGGACTGAATTTGATCCTTACGGCTATACGCTTCTATAGCTCCATCGGTTAGCCATTCGACTTCCACCCGAGGTATCCGCGGTTCGATTCCCGGCCCCGCTGGCAGCTTTGTAGAATTATCAAGAGCAATAGTTTCTACTTCCATGTTAGTTGTTAACGAAACGATTAAATTCAAAATGTTAAATTTTTCTTTGTGACTGTGACGTAGTGTGTTGACTGATATTCAAAATAACGAAAATCTTCCGACGGTGTGTAGAGAATTGCAAATATTTGAAGCAGACTGAGAAGACAATACGCCTAATTGCTAAGAAGCACTTTCAAATATGTATCAACAATATGCAGGATATTCAGGAACGACTCAGCCGTTTGTAGATCTTCGAGGTCCTGAATAACTGCTAATTTTCGAGAAAGCTTGAGATCCTTGCACCTCGGTCTTTTGATGCTGTTTGTAGGTTGCGAGTTCAGTTTAACGACTTGAGAAACAAATTCCACTTTGATCCCGTCTTCTGATGAATTTCGACACAATAAAAATTCCACGATGACGAGATTGTTGAATAGTATCCAATGCTTAATATCTGGAATCCGCGATAGTGTCCAGAAGTGTGAAATCCCGAAACGACTAAATCCCTGGAGTACGAAAAAGTCAAACCGATTTCGAAGGACGCGCCAGTCTTCATCTCAGGATCCCGTTCGGACGTAAGTAACTACCGAGGTGTACATAAAACCCCGGCCCTAGCCAAACTTCTGGAAAAGATCATTTTTTAATCAAATTCTCCATTTTTGTGTAGAAAATAAACCATTAAACGCCTCACAGCATGGATTTCTACCTGGAAGATCATTCGAAACCTGCAACTTGGCATTCCTTAACCTGGTTACTTCACTTCGTAATGAACAGCGATCAGTCATTGTGATTTACTTTGACCTTAGTAAAGCTTTCGACAAGGTACTATACAGGCGTCTTCTAGTTAAAGTAGAAGCCCTAGGCATTAGGCCTCTTCTCCTTGATTTCATTGCTTCCTACCTGTCTAACCACAGCCAGAAGGTCTTAGGAGGCAAAAGCTACTCGGTGCCCCAGCTCATCACGAGTGGCATTTTTCAAGGGATGGTTTTAGGTCCCCTCCTTTGCATTCTCTACATAAATGAAATTTCAAAACTGCTGGATAACTCGGTAAATTATATTTACGCTGATCACCTTAAGCGTATCAACTCATTTTCTAATGCCACGGCCAGTAATTGCGTTGATAAAGTTAACGCAGACTTGCGTACCCTCTTTAGTTGGAGCGCCACTTGGCAGATTGATTTTTCTCATTCAAATGTTGTTTTGGAATTTGGAATTTATATTTCTAAGTGCCGGCATGGCACTATCTGTACAAAGTTTATTTCGAAAAAATAAAAATTCAAAAAATAATTTAATAATATGTGCAATTAGACGTAGAAAGTCGTTATAATGTCAGCAGAAATTGTCCTTTTGGGGCAACATTTAGCAATGTTTTGCAGGTAATTTTGAACTAAAAACGAAAACTTATGGTAGTTAAAAAAACTCTTACAGTGAAAATGGAGACAGAGTTCAACGGGCCTCCATGTTCAAAAAGTGTGTAAGCGAGAAAAACTGATTAGGAAGATAGTAGTAGGAACATAGTAGTAGAGCCGAAATAGATGTGGGTGGTCTGATGAAGGTGAGTATTCAACAAAACTGCAGCATTTTAGACTGAATACTTCCGCGTGGCTTCGTTTGATTCAGCGGTGGTTAATGGAAACATCTAGGTTCTCGGGGGATACGAGGCAGAGAGAATAGTTTCAAGCGGATCTCCTAAATTCCCGATGGTCCTTTATCGGGGTCATGGAGAAAGCTGGTCGGAAAAGATGAGAAGAATAGAAGTTAATAGAATCAGTGTTAAGATAAATATGCAGTCTCTGTTTGAAAGCAGACAGTCTACTTAATGACCTAATTTTGATTGGCAAGTTATTCCAAAGAAAGCTATATCTGGAAGCAAAAAACAAAGAGCGTTTACATGAGGAAGATGCAGGAGGGGATATAACAAGTGCCGAGTTTCTTAGGTTGTAGGGAAGGCTGACGGGGGTAATGACAGAAGTCCTGGGTAAATTTGTGCTATTATTGAGCCGAAAAAGAAGACAAAAGCCTGCTTCCAATCTCCTGACCAAAAGGAGCCTTCGTTTCGTTACTTGACATCTATTTGAGTAACAAGTATCTGAAGCTCAGATACAGCAGGTTTTGTGTGAACTTTTTTTGAATTTGTTCAATTTTTGAACGGCTACCTTCATTCATGAGACCGAAAAAGGGGCAACAGTATTCTAAGATGGGAAGCACGAACATACGATAAAGTCTTAATTTCATTTCAGGAAGATAGAAATTATAAGAGATAAAGCCGCAAATCTGTGCGGCTTTGGCTGTATTTCTATCGGCATGAGGAGAAAGGTCTATTTTATTGGTGTAGCTTTATCCTAGGTCCTCGATACTGGAACATTCAGTCATTGGGTAACCTTGTGGCAGCCTTTCAGTCTCAAAGCACATGTATCGGCACTTAGAAGGTGGGAACTCCATCTGCCATGTTTCATGTAAATAAATAAATAAATTTTATACTTTAGGCCCGGAGGGCCTCATCATTGCAAACTAAGTGCTGTGGAAAAATAAATACAAAGTTGATAAATGCTGCTCTCCGTGAAACAAGCACAACACAGCGGGAGCGTTTAGTAGTCTTGGTAGACTTATTCCTATTCACCAACATATCGTCGTTTTAAAATAGTAGTCAACGCATACTGAACTAAGGAGGAAGCAGTGAAAAAAACTCCTACCATTGAAGCTGGGGCGGAGTTCAGCGAACCCCTGCTTAAAGAAACAAAATGTAGGAGAAACTACTGCTTCAACAAAATTAAGGGGTTGGTTGAGGGGATTGATTGTAGTGCGATGAGACAGGACTGTTGATGAGAACGTATTAGGGTTGGAAATGCTTCTTGTTAATTGGAGAAATCATATAGCAGCAGAGGCTGTCATACACCACTGTAACACCGCTTGACTTGCTTCATGATCAACCATCAAGGAGGTGAGACCGGAGGAGGCCATCGCGGACAACAGGGTCGACAAGATAAGGGAACGGTAGAGGTCACATGATCATCACCAAAACGCCGGAGATGCGACCTTGTGGACTGCGGAGTCCAGCGACGAGCTGGCAAAAATGGCAGGACCGCCGTGAGCACGATTAGAGACCATAAAGGCCAACGTCAGCGTTGTAGGCACGGAAAGGAGAACAGCAATGATAACTGGACAGAGACGGGGACAAAAAATCGCTGCAAATATCACTCTATAGAGGAAGAAATAGACATATATGGAAAAAATTTAATAGAAATTTAATCACCTCAAATACCAGGAGGACCTTTTTCAAAGTCCAAAAGTTGTGTGTCTGGGAAGAAGACGGATAATAAGGATTTTATATCTTCCGAAGTTAAGTGTTTACGTAATTTGACTTTAAAAACTGCTACGCTAGAAGACAGCCTAATTTCGAGGGTAATATTATTCCAGAGAAAGACATAATTGGAGGAAAAGAAGCGAGAATGGTTCGATGTGGAGCTAAATGGGGGTACAATAATCTTGGAGGAATTACGGTCTATTTGCGGTGGTAAGAAGTAGAGTTAACGCGAAAAAGGAAGCAGAGGCCCGCTTCGAGTCCTCTGACCCAAAGAAATGTCATGTTCGCTAACTGACATCTCTCCCTATAAGAAATATTGGATCGAGGAAGAGCAAATATTTTGCGAGCAAACATCTTCTGTACATTTTCAATCTTACCGCGGTAAGAAGCATGCCTTAGACCAAAGAGGAGACAGCAGTATTCAAGGATGGGTAGAACATACATGCGATAAAGTTTTAACTTTATTTCCAGCAGGGAGAAATTATGTGATATAGAAACGCATATCTGTGTAGCCTTCGCAGTTATTTGATCCGCATGAGGTGACAATGATAGTTTATTTGTGTAGCTTAAGCTTAAGTCTTTTATGGTGCATCGTTCTAAAAGTGGAGCATTTTGAAAGACTAGTGGACGAGGAAGCTTGGTTGGGCCAAAACACATGAAACTACACTTGGACGGAGAGAACTCAATCTGCCAGGTAGCACCCCAACGTGAGAGTGTAAGCAGGTCCACGTTCATTTTATCAACGCATATATTGGCTGTATCCCTAGAAAATGAGTATATGCATTTGAAGTCATCTGCATAAATGAGATTGTGTGAAATTTTTAGAACAGTCGTCATTTCATTTATATATAGAATGAAGAGTAAAGGACCTAGTACAGCGCCTTAAAAACGCCACTGGTGATCAGCTGAGCAGTGGAGTAACTTTTACCTTCAAAGACCCTCTGGCTGCGGTTAGTCAAGTAGGAGCCGATGAAGTCGATGCCAATGGCTTCCAATTTTACCAGAAGCCATCTGTGCGGTACCTTGTCAAAAGCTTTGCTCAGGTCAAAGAAGATAACAACTACGGATTGCCGTTCGTTACGGAGGGTAGTGACATGGTTAAGAAAAGATAAGTGACACGTCTTGCCTGATCGCCCGGGTAGAAAACCATGCTCTGAATCATTTAAGAGCTTGTTTTCTATGCAAAAATCGAGAATTTGATAAAAATTATCTTCTCCAGAAGTTTAGCTGGGGCCGGGGTTTTATGAAACCGCGGTAGTTATTTATGTCCGAACGAGATCCTGATTTAAAGACTGGAAGAATAATGGATGTCTTACAAATGTCCGGAAAGTAACCATTTAAGAGATTGACTGAAAATATATGGCTAAGTAATTTGGGAAAGGTGGACACTCTTTTGATATCTGAATAAGGGATACCATCAGTTCCCGAAGAGTGCGAGTTTTTATACAAATTATATGCTTTCGAATTAATTATATGGAGAAATCAATGTTCCCGAGTGTATTGTCTCAGTATGGTTGAAACGACGGGACCTGTTTGGATTCTGTCATAAAATGCTTCGCAAAGAAAACATTGAATAATTCAGCGTTATCAGACTCATCTAGTACACATGTTTTTTTTCATTAAGCAATGGGGGTATTTCAATTCCTCGTTTTGCGGAGGACCTACGACGAAACAGTTGTGTAACCGATTTTGCAGAGTTTGACTCGCTCAGGGCGCAAGATTGCCTGTGCTGGTCACGTGCAAGACGAACGTTTGACGCTAATTCGAAGATCTCTGCGATCCTTAGATGCACAGACAGCGAACTAGTAGATCTATCTTTCAGCTGCCTCCTCAATTACTTTAGTCTGGGCAAAACAAAATGAGGGACGGTCGATTCTGGTGCGTAGGGTTTCGCAATTTTAGTGGGCACAAATTCCAGCATTTATTAGAAACGACCGACATCAGTTCAGAAAGATATGCAGCGTCGTTAATGGAGGAGAGGCTCTGCCAATCTAATGAGTCAATAAAATTGTTGATTGAGCTAATATCTGCGGGGTCATACGCATGATAGATACGACTAGCACTAGCCTTTTCCGTAGAAGGAATCGGAAGGCAACAGTGAATTAATGTGTGATCACTTCGGAAGATGTCCTGCTTAAAATCAACGAAGAGAGGGGCAATACCATTTGTGAAAATCAGATCTAGGATATAATTATGTTTTGTTGGGGAACTAACCAGTTGAGACCAGTTAGAAAAATTAATGGAATCTAGGAAAGGCTGAAATTTAGGTGGACAATTGTTTGAAAGCCGGTCGATTTCAGGAAAATTAAAATCTCCAGCAATAATTTTAACTTCAAAAGTGGATTCTGAAATAAACTTGAATATTTCACACAAATTTGCATCTTCTTCAGATGAAGAGTTAGGAGCATTATATACTCATCCGATAATCACCTTTTGTCGGGGCGACAGGACAATAGAAGCGAAACAGTAATTCCCAGAGAAGGACGTGCTATTTAGATAAAACGTAAAGTGCTTAAATGACGTTCTAATATAGAGAAGACAACCACCACCACGCTTATTACAGCGATCGTGACGATAGGGATCATACTCGTCTATGATAAGGGAGGAGTTAGGAATGATTGAATGGGTCAAATATTCTGTTAGGCATATAACATTGGGCGTCGTCTCAAGAGAAATAGCTCGCAGTTGAGCCATTTTATTGATAACAGATCTGGCAGATAGCAATATGACATTGAGTGTGTTTTGAGGGACAGTACTATGGTTAACGTTATTCATAAAAAAAAATTTGAAAGTGGGTAGGCAAACTGTATGCCGTTATTATTTGTGGAATAAGTACTGACGGGTATGGAGCTGTTAGCATACGGGTAGCCAATAATGGCTGGCTGATCAGGTCTGAGATATCTAGGGGCCACGCTTTCTGGCAGGGAAAAATGAGGAGAGGATAAACCAAATTAAGCTTCTGGGGCGTTTGGGAGGAATGAAGGAAGGGGAGAAGGCATGTAGAAGTTTGCAGGTTTGGGTGGTAGAGGATGGGTAAAGGAACTGATAAGGGGGAAAGGTGACATAACATTAGTGTTCGGGCCGCTCGCGTAAGGACTAGTGGTCTTAATCAGTGAATATCCTGAACGGCAACTCCGTTAAGATTTAAAACTATACCAGTTTGGGTTACTGCCATGCAAATTAAAATTTTCGTGGTTCGGGCCCGGCGTGTTTAATAACGCATTATATGGGGGAATAATATGACTCCCACGGTCAAGGAAGGAGCTAGGTTGTGGTGGGGAAGCGCTCGGCCTAGACGCTTTCGACGGTGTTGGCGACATTCTTGATGAGCTTGTTGTCGAGTAAGAGGGAGCGGAATTTATCGATCGTTGGACAGAGAATGTATTTAGACTAGTATTTATCGTAGTAGATGACGGAGCGGCGGGCCTTGACGGTCCCGACATCAAGAGGGATGGGCTAACTGGTGCACTGATGTTTATGGCCTATGACTAGACATTTGGGAGGTAGGAATAACAGGTGTACTGACGGTTACGGGACTATGAACAGACATCTAGGAGGCAGGGATAACGGGTGTTCTGACGTTAGTGGGTGTATGACCAGATATCCGGGGTGGAGGTTTAGTGAGTGCATTTACCCTATCGGGACTACGAGCAGATTTAGGAATAGTAGGCTCAGAAGTCGTTGGTCTATTGGACTGGAGAGCCGCATTTCTTCGCTCCATCGGTGTAAGATCTCGACCGAGGAAACTTTTAGTCATTTCTAAATATCGGGAAATGCGACCTTGTTGAGCAAAGATTGAGTTCACCTCGATTGGTGAAAAGAATTAAACTAGGATGGGCGGGTTTTTGCTACGCGATTGGAGGCGCTTTGCTTATGCAATTTTGAAGTTGAAAACACCCAAACATAGAAAATCTTTTGCAATATCCAAAGGGTAAATTAATATGGAGGCATTTTTTAGTATAAAGTTAAAGTTTCACTTTTATCTATCAAAAGCTTCCGTGGTTATAAGATGAATGAGGGGGTCTAACTTTTTACAATCTTGCGAGGGCATATCTGATAACTTACCATCAAACAGATTGCCTAGTATTAACAAAACAGAACCAAACTTCACCATGAAATCATAACTGCTCTGTAATGCATATAAATTAATTTGCTTAGCCTTGACAATGGGCTGCATGTTGATATCAAGGCATTGACTAGAAGGCGTGGTCAGGCACCGCTTGGGTCTGGGAGCAGATATCTTACGATGAGCTATAATTTTCGTTCTCATAATTTTGATGGAAATCTGCTTTAAATATGAGACGATTTCGAAAAATTCAGCCTATCTAATTTTACCGCAGCTGTTTGTTAAAATCCCTTAAAATTGTTTAACAAACTGTATT
>JAYGXS010000569.1:0-23706 GCA_036362985.1 Ligula intestinalis
ATTCCTAGCACGCTACCTTACGTGTGAAGAAGTGGAAATTGAGAAGTTGAAAGCTGAGCGGTCTTCATAGTAGATGTGGATATCATGTAAACATTTAATTTTCATTTCTGTGTGAGCTTTTACCTTTAACCATTACCCATTACATAACCTATCGTTTGCTCTTTGTAAATGGAGCTATTTTTGGCTGAAAATTGATTTTTTTTATCTTAAATGAAGCAAGTATTATCCCTTGACTATGGTAAGTTACAACAACTGTATGCTGACCAATCAGGACTGCTAGAACGTTATATAACGCATGGACGGTGGATGATGCTTTACAAACAACGCTTTTAAGTTTACTATTAGACAAAGTATATACTGCAAAAAGTATAAGAGGAAACGGCGTCAAATCCTCCTTACGGTTTGCAAAAATGCCTACCATTTTTGCCTGTTTTTACAGTGATATTTGCACTGGGTTGGGAACACATGTCGGCTCGTACGCAGGTTGATACAGTTGCTGAGTACAAAAAATCTGTATGTAGATTCCTAACTGGGCAAATCACTGTCCCATCGCGTTCCAGGGATGTTTCGCAAATGAAGATCCGCCTCGGAGTTGTTGGATCCTCCATCGCCGTCAGAGAAACCCTGTATTCGAAGGAGTCGGTTATGTCGGCCACTGGTTTGGACCAGATCAGTGAAAACGATGTGGGCCAGACATTAGCAGACTTAATGTCGGACGGAGGTTCTAGTGTATCTGCAAGGAAGTAGAAAAATAGGATACTAAAATCCTTTACTTTAAGTTCAAACGAATCAGCTACTGATTCACGATCGGGTGATTCACTTTCAACAATAAAGTTTGGTTGGCGTCGAAGCGTTTTTAAAAAAAACTGCGATAGGTCAAATTGAGGCATGCAGGTGCTTGCCCTCGAACAAGGAAACTATTCGTATCGTCTTATTTTGCCCCATTTTCTCGATATGCGACCACATTTCATCTTTGATATGTAACATCGGTTAGTATACTGTTGGCTCCATAATTAATCATTATGTTTGATGTTATCCTGCCCCAGAGGCCACATTTGGATTATGTAGGGGGTTTGGCAGATTGAGTTTATTTAGCTGACGCAATTGTGAAAAACTTCGCGTCGTCGGCGGAAGTCGAACCCGCACAACAAATCTGTGAAACTCCCTAACTTATTACGTCAGCCTTTTTGTCATTCTGGTGGATTCTGCATTGATTGCTTAGGAAATTCTGCTTAGGAAATAAGCTTGCTAATCCGTGTTGGTGTATTCCACAAGAGAGGTAATGTTGGGCGGGTAATACCGGTCCAAGTGTGATTAAATTCATGGTACGCGGTGAGGCGTTTGTAGATTAGTGGTTAGAGCGTTGGCTTCCGGTAAAGGCCTTCTCTAATATGCGGGTTAAAAGCCCGCCGAACGCCTCCAGTTTCTTTACAACTGGGTTAACTCACATTAAGCAAATCTGTCAAACAACTTAATAAATAAGTCAGCCTAGTAGTCTTTGTGGTGGATTTTAGATGATTAATTAGGGAATGCTGCTTGGGCAGTAAGCTGGCTGCTCCGTTGTGGTGGATTTCATACAAGCCGTAAATTTTGGGGGTCAAGTCAATCCAAGCTTAATTAAATTCACAGCGCAGGCGGGGCGTCGTAGCTCAAATCGACAGAGCGTTGGTTCTCGCGTAAAGGCCTTCCCTGCTGTGCGGGTTCGACTCCAACCGATGCCACCGGTTTATTCAAAATTTGGTCAACTAGAAAAAGACGGGTAGAATCCGCCATGTGCCCCACAGCACGGTAAAGACGCAGACACAGTAAGTTGCGCGAGAAGTAGTTTTGATTGCTCAGTAGACGTTTGATGTAAGTATCGCGTTTCATTCTCTCTCATTCTATTGCGCTTGGTCGCAGCACAGGGTCAGGAAGTGTGGATGTAGAATAGGGCATATGCGGCTGCCATGCCATGGCGCGGCGCGAGCCTGCATCTATGCGTTTCACCGGCTTACTCTAGCCCACTCACCGCATTAGTTATGCTATTGCATATTGAATAACGTCTACTATTAAGAAGTAGAAGACGACTCGATCGCTGTGACAATAGGTCTATTCGCCTGACGTTTCGATATCCGTCGCGGATTCATATTCACTGACATACAGAAAAGTAGCAGAAACGGTCTGTGTGCGCACAGGTTGTTGCCGTAAATTTTAAAGGTGCAGATTAAAACGATAAATGCCTTGAGCGTGTTCTGATTCGTTGCGTCAGCCATGATTATCTGGCCTTGCGGAGTTGGCATAAGATAATGTAGTGGCCTGTCTGTTTCCCGAACGGCGATTTGCTTTGATCAAATTTGGTCTCAGCACCGAATATAGATTGGGCAAATCGTTGGACTTGTTGATGGATTTGGAGCCATATAATTCTCAGCTCAATCGATTGCCACCTATTGCGAGGATTTCGGCCTCATCAAATTTTAATGCGAAGCCGGGCCTCGTCGAATGAGCCGCAACTTGAGACTTGACATCAATACGCCGCACGGATGTCGCGTGTTCGGCGATTCGCGTCTTGAGAAGCCTGCAGTGAGCCAGAAGATAAAGTTGCCGAGGTGCAATGCCTTCGACGGATGGTCAGAGAAAATGGCTGCGCCCGTAAATTTGTCAACCGGTGCTTGCGTAAACGAGATGACCAACAAAGTCGCACAGACCCTAGAATTTGGCAAGCGATCCCGTAGGTCAAAAATATCTCGGAGGCTGTCGGCCGTCTGCTCGCACCATTTGGGGTTGGAGTCGCAGACAGGCCGGAAGCAACCATGTCGGAGAATCTGGCAGGCTTCTTAAGACGCGAATTGCCGAAAACGCGGCATAAGTGCGGTAATATGATGCCAATTCTCAAGTTGCGGCTCATTCGACGAGGCCCGGCCTCGCATTAAAATTTGATGAGGCCGAAATTCTCGCAATAGATGGCAATCGAGTGAGCCGAGAATTATATGAGTCATGGTTCAATGGCCCCCAATCCATCAACAAGTGCAACAATTTGCCCAATCCATATTCGGTGCTGAGATCAAATTTGGTCAAAGCAAATCGCCGTTCGGGAAACAAACGGGCCACCACATTATCTTAGGCCAACGCCGCAAGGCCAGAAGGTCATGGTTGACTCAGCGAATCAGAACACACTCAAGGCATTTATCGATTTTTTCTGCACGTTTAAATTTAACGGCAAAAGCCTGTGCACACAGAGACTCTTCCTGCTGCTGTTCTGTAAGTATTTCTCTAAGGATGAATCCGTGACGGATTTTGAAACGTCAGGCGAATAAATCTTTTGTCCCAGCAATCGAGTCGTCTTCTACTTTCCAATTAATTCCTAAGACTCGCATGATCGCCTGTATTAACGTCTGCTATGACCTGATATAGCAAACCTGTTGGTCCCGCACATCTACCATGAGCCTGGTGCAGGGGACACAATCGGTTCCGTAATGGCATATGCAAAATGCATAGAACAAGTCAACGAAGTATGCATAACAGCTCTAGACGACCGAAAATACTCAGATGCAAAAGATGTGGCCTGATTTCTGTGGCCAAAACAGTGCTTTAGCACATACTTCGCACTTCTAATTTGTGTATCAGACCAGCGGGCATTTGCTCCCCAAAACAGATTTCACAGGACTTATTTAAACAGCAGTGAGTGGGTGGGGGGAAAACGTTTAATGACCTTGACAACGAGCAATAAATAGGCCACCGCCTATCACCTATCCAGTATGCATCTCAGTGGAGCCAGAATGTCGGATTATTGGCTCAACCGCCACATGCGGAAAACTCGTTCTGTGGATGGCCTGTCTAGCCTGCAATATCCTGTGTGCTTTCTGGTCGTACAGCTACGCATGACTAACACTATGCCACTATTAACTATTAGTAAGGATTCCCGACGGAATCCAAAACGTCAGCAAAAAATAAAACTCTTGTTCCATTGATCGCCTCTTCTTCTTATGAAGATATAGTTTATCCTATATTTAATGGCCTCTTTAATGGGCAATTATGCCACTTTTTTTCCACTATCTCCTTAACTATTTGTTTGAACTTCCCATCTTGGTCGCACTCAAACCGACATTATCTCGCTGCTCCTAAGATGGAGACTTTATCTGTTAAAATACTATTTTGTGTTTTTCTAACCTGCTACAGTGATAGAACCGTTACAATTGTATAGTTAAATTTGTTGGCCCTTAGTTTAAGAGCTACATGTCAAAACGAGCTATCGAGTAAGAACCAGACCAGGCTTAGGCAACTGATTATAGAGTACGCAATTCTCCACAGTGCGCACTGACAGAACACCTTAGTCGAGTTGTTGCCTTAAATAAGTATGCTAAACTTTCGTTTTCCTCCCCTTCATGTGTTTAAATGGCTCAGTAAAAATCTGCTTCGTCATATTATAAGCACTGCTGAGGGTACACCGAGCATGCACGTACAGGGCTTCAGCGTCCTTATTCTCCCCTGAGGCTTCAACGCTGTGCAGAAGCCGATATCTTCACAGGCCTTCACCACAAGGTCGTAGTCCGTGTCAGGTCGCAGGTGTTCCAGCGTGCACTCCTGTCTGCTTGTACCAACGCACCGTTGCTGATCCAAGCTCTTGTCCACTGGTCTTGCATACACCCAGACGTAACCGATATTGAAGTCTCCATTCCGTAGCATTTTCCATTTGACCAACGCTGACGTCTGCGTGATGTTTGTCGTTTGATTAAGCTTCACACCTGACAGGGATAAGAAACATACAGCATAGAAAGGATTTCTTTGATGCAGCACAAAATGCATATAGCATGGCGATTGGCGCCGGCAAAACCAATATTAAATAGGGTTGTACGACTGATTACCGTGCAGTCTAATCTCAATTCGTTTCGCTCACTGCCGAATGCCGGCTTTTTAAGCAACTTCTTTCTGACCGCTTATAGATAGTGGATTATTTAAAAAAATGGCTTATCAAATAGTCTGCATTTTTTGCTTAAATTGCGACCGCCTTTCTAAATTCAAATATATTTTGTTAGAAAATATGCACGAAAATACTGCTTTCTTGTACTTGTTTGGTAGGAACTAATACCTCCTTTAAAGTTGATACTCAAAGAAAGGGTTGCTTTTGGTGTTTGAAAAATTTCAAAATTATTCGGCAATTTAAAGGCCCCTTTTAAAACCAAAATACACCCTTTCTTTACACATAAAGCTTAAGGTAGGCGTAATTTGATACCCAAGAGGGTATATTTTTGTGCACGTTTTGCATGAAGGCAGTCGATGTCAATGACGGAAATGCATATTATTGAAGAGGCCATTTATTTCAGAATAAGCATTTATAAACGACCAAAAGGAAGCTATAAAAATTCCGACATGCTGGTGTGGGTGGAAATATTTGAGATTCAACTGCAACCCTATTTATGCTGGTTTGTAAGTGATAACCAGTCTTTCGCAGATAAGCATTTCGCTTTCAGAGAAAATCCACAGAAATGAGCCAGATGGCATAAGGTATCGAAAAAAGGTATAGTTGATAAGAAGTAACATAACAGCATAGTTTTTCATGGACTGACCTCTCGTAAAAAGTTTGCATAACCTATATTAAACAATTAGGGGGGAAGGGAGGGTTAGCAGATTTGGATACCTCATCTGACCCACTTGCGAAATTGTTGGCGGCCTCGGTACCTACCGCGACAGTAAGCGGAAGACTTAAGTGCAGTCAAAGCTCCTCTTTACTGACCTACGAGGTTCCCACCGTGGGTTTAATCAAACTTGAATCGATTTACCTGCCCAGCTTACTACAACATCTGAAATCTACCAATTCTGACACAGTGATCTGACCGCCTAAAGAGGCTTGCCTAAACAATTAATCTAGATTTCACCAGGCAGGCGTATCTTGCAATGACTGCCACGGACCAAAGGCAACTGGTTTCCGACTGATGCTAAAACAGGGCGGACAAAGCAAAGAAAAATTCTTCCCAGCTCCAATCAAAAACTAATATCCACAAGTCAAATGCCTGCGGCAATAGGCACCTTTGATCACAAAACTAGTGATTTAGAATTCAGGCTGTTGTAAGCTTTTGCATGAAGCCCTGTTTAGTGTCCCGTTTAATAAATATGTCGGTTTTGGTAGCATTTTCGACTTGCATATGTACATACGTGAGTTGGTTGAGTTGAAGTGAATGTTAGAAAAGACTCAATTTGTGCCACTAAATACTTTAGTTAGTAGCATAGCAGCTTCATTACGTACGCGTGTATTTATTTATTTATTTAAAACTGCATTTTTTAAATATGTTTGGATTGGACCTACAAGTATGAAATCTACCTTGAAGCCTGCAAATCCAATTTTTCGATCGTCTTTTGCACTTATCCCTGACGTTAGGGCTCCAGAGAGGAGCTGGATAGGGTGTTTCTCAAACAGTTACAACGCACTTCCCTAGAATTTGTAATTCACTAACATAAAGGCCTTCACTGCATGAACAGAGCATGATGAACCAAAAGAAGCATCTACGCCGCCGACTAAAAACAACATTTTAGATTCTTCTACATCGGAATCTTGGTACGCGTCCTGATTGATGCGCGAAAATTTGTTTCAGTATGGGGCAAAATTAACTTGATTAAATGTATTTCTTCTTCGAAAATTTCAAAAATTATATAAAAAGTGGCATAAAATAAATGTGAGTTACCTTCGAATCTCGTATTCAAAGTATCCTCATCGAGATAACTGCAGTTGTTGTTTTGGCAAAGTCTGTATACAAAGGAGTAAAAACTAGCGGGAGAAATTCCATTAAATATATGGGAGAAGTTTCCCGGCTGGACAGGCATTTCGTAGACGTCCATGGGAGTGTATGTCGAGAGAATTCGCAGCGTTTTATCTGTGTGGTCTGCACTCGATAATTCTGACGTCCAGTAAGCGTACACACTGCCGTTTTGCAGTTCAGTAATATATAAACCATTGGGGCCTAAAGTCAAAAAAGCAAATGTCAGAATCCATAATTATTACACATCTGTTCATTTGGTTTGTTGATTCATCCAAGCTAAGAAGCATTAGACAGTATCTACACTTTCAGACACATGTAGGCAAGTTTATGTTGTTTTAACCGATATTTGATTAAGTTACTTGTCGCAAGTAGCTTTCAATACGTAAGAGCAGTTATTTAAAATATTTAATATTTGCCTTCAAAAACTGGATATAGCTTGTCAATTAAGAGTGCAACTAGCGTCAACGAAAAAAACAAAAAACCGAAATTCAGGTCACTTCGTCCGAAAAAGAGCCACGTGAAATTCGTACTAGCTTACTCATTTCCTTAGTTTCGAATGTCACTGATTCGGCTGCGGCACATCTCAGGTTGTCGGGATTGCAAGCATATCCGTGGAAGCGGTATTTTGTTGCCGGCTTGAGGCGTGAGGTGCTCCAATTTGGCGTGCTGCTGACTTTCCTTATTTGAGTACCATATTCAAGTGTGTTTAGTTCGTTGAGTGGTTCCAGGACAGCTGCATAAGCATAGGCACCCTCGGTGTCCCCTTCTGCAAGCCCTACCTTCAACCTCACTGTATTTACACCTGTATACAGTACTGTCAGGTTTTGTGGTGCTGCAAGGTATTAAAGGACAACGTAAGTACATATCTTGCGGAGAAAGTGTAGTTTCATAGGCTTTCATTTAATTGCAAAATTAGGCTTTTTAAACCAGCTGTCATTGTAAACATTTGGATTTTTGGTATAAAGAATCGTCACCTACATATCGTAATACCAATATAATGAGCCAGAAGACTTGTTAATTCTCATTAGCGGATAAATTATCTATAATTACCGGAACTGCGGAATAATAAGAAAATTAAGATTTTTCTTTAAAAAACAACAGGTTTTATTGCAGCGATTGGCAAAAGTAGTTTAAGTAATGCATCGCATATACGTCCTAGCTCCAGCATTTTTCCTACGGAAACTGTGGTTGTAGGGGTGTTCTTGATAGGAAAATATGATAGACGGTGCAAGCTGTTTGTAGAAGCAAGTGTAATTGGAAAACAATAAGTTTAAGTTGTTTCCCAAGGCCGCTAGGACCAAGTTGTTCTGCATCTAAGCTGAAGGTGTCCGCAGTGCGATACTAATATAAATCCAGAATGGTAAGTTGGGCCTCCAGAAAGTTGAGGTAGACGACCTCCTAACAACCATGTGTACTTTTAAGGAATTACAAGAAGCCTGCATTTTGATAATGCATTATTTGCAATACGTTACACGATAAGACAGATCAGAAAATCTACCGATATAAGTCGACACCATTTCTGGATACAACAAAATAAAATTCAGATAACTGTTATTAAAGCTGTTTTTCACTGCCTATCCCAATTGCCAACTCACTGAACCTCTAAAGACACTGTTTCTGTAGGACAAAAGGCTCAAAAACTAGAGGTACCTGAGGTACACTTCGTAAACTACTGTTGCCCAGTAATTAAACGTTAATTATTACACAGCATCAAGTCTGAAAAATGCACCCACAGTAATGACCTTTGAACGTTTACTGCCAATATTTATGCGGTGGTCCTAAATGTAATTGCATCAAACGTTTGAGGCATAGATACAGTTATTTAATATGGTATTAAATGTAAATAAATATCTGCTCGGCAAACAATCTTGACATAGAGGTCAAGAAAGTCCAGGACCTTCTTTGAGAGAACGGATATCCTGTCAGATTTATCACAAAGAATATGGTGGCGAGCGAAATAAAGCCCGCCACCCACACTGTAGTAAAGAAGACGCAATACTTCAATGTCTCCCCTTGAAGTAGATAACGCAAAGGAGCTCCAAAAAGACCCCCTGAACAAGCCGTGTCGGAAACCTTCCTAGCAGCGAGAGTTCTGATACTATTCTCAGCCAACGCGGTCTTGCATGGGAATGGCAAGGATAGGTTGTCAGCTCAGGTCACCTGAGTGTGCATCTATGCATTAACTGGCTCCTGTGGAGCAGGTAATATCGGTCGCACGAGTCGACTATCGTCCAAGAGAATACGCAAGCATCTCCCGTTATAGCTGAACATCTGTAAAGTTAGGGGCATAAACAGCGCAATTCTCTACCACCTTGTAGATTTTGCACATCGCGTGAATCCCAATGAAGCTTTCAAGATGATTTATAAGGTCCCACCAAACTAGCCACAGCCCCTGGATCACCGCCTGCCAGCAACAGCAGACGCGATCCCTATCAGGCTAAGAAAGCTGGGGTTATGTGCGCAAAAGCACCTTCTACAGGCTTCAACTCTGGCATGGTCCACAGCCACTAAGCTGCATTAACATACTTTTCATCCTCCCCAAGACTGGCTACACCAAACGTTCTCCGCGTAACCGTATTTCTCTTATTAATCCCTTCCTTTCCGACTCATGCAACTCAGTTGTAAGAAAAGACGAACATTATTGACCACCTGTGTAACTGGTTCCCCGTTCCTACATAAATGAAATTGCCCGATAAGAATGTATCAAAAGCCGTCTACTCCTTTTAAAACCCAGCTTGTCTATGTACGATAGGCAAGTGCGCCGGCTATTGTTTGTGCGCTACCTCGGAAATTGGCGTTTTCGGAACTGTCAGTTCAAGCCTTATTAGTAATTTAAAACCATACTGATGTGCATTACGCACACGTTGCATTAATGATACATTTGGTTAAATGCTGTATGCTGTGGATGAAATGCGTTAAAGACTTATCAAATCCTTATTTTGATAGCAATATGATGCACTAGTTTGTTGTATTACCATCGATTTTGATGAGGTCCAACACGTCCCCAAAGAAGTGACAGTAAATGGAGCTAAGCACGAGATTATTGTAAAAAAGACGCACAACTGTCTACTTCCATCTAATTCTCCACTGCATTACATCGGTGACAAGACGGAAGTCGAGATGACTGAGCAGGCTTTAGGCGGAAGCCGCTTTCTTCAGTGCAGCCTGAAACCCGCTTAAACATAGCTCTCAATGACCGTAAACTTTGCGCGGGTATTACTGCACTGTCTACCCTTACTCACCTATAGTAGATGTCTAGCCAGACGCCAGGAAGCCAGGGCTGATATTACTACTACTACTACTACTACTACTACTACAACTACTACTACTACTACTTCTACTACTACTACTACTACTACTACTACTACCAACAGAAATTTCCAGCACCTTATAGGCCGCAGGAACCGTGGTTGGCCAAAGTTTGACATTGCATATGCATACAGACATTCGGTCACAGAATGGTGAGAGCAGCACTGCAGGAAGCCTGGGCCAACACCCTTTTGAGCACATCACAGACGAAGAACCTAAGCCAAACTTTAACCTGTTGGCGCATTAACTAATTTTAAAAACTCTGCTTTTAACATAGCAAATTCTCCGGGTTGTTTCGTCCATCTAAGCCATGGAAATCATATACGGTCTTCATTTTTTTTGAAGGCTTCAGCATATTTAACAATACTCAAAAATGACAGGGTAAGCACATATACAGAACTCACGATTTGGTAAAGTTTCTCCCAGCACACTTTCAGTGTAATCGCTGCAGTCGCCATTCTCGATGCATGCGGATACAGATACAAAAAAGCTAGTGTCGGTGGGAAGATTCTCCAGTTTACAAGACAGGAAACTGGCCGACGACGTCGCTTCGCATGTGTACTCTATTTTGCTGTCTTTGTTGTAAGCCAAGGTTTTGTATGTGTGTGGGACATCTGGGGCTTCAAGAGGCTTATACCAGAAAACGGTGAATGTTGTTTGGCTGCGATTGGCGACACTGACATACCTTGGAACTAAAAAACAAAGAGGTGTGCGTAAGATATGCGCCGAAATCAGTAAGTGTGGTGAAAAAATGAAACTAGCGTCAGCTCATGCAAGCCACACCATTTGCAGTGGCTCGGTGTGACTGAAGATCGCTGCGTGCGTCTGAAGTGAATCGATCTGATTTGGTTTTTTGACAGAATTGGTTAATTCAGTTGACGCAATTGGGAAAAATTCGCGGCCTCATTGGGAGTCGATCCCATGCAGTAAGGAAGGATTTAGCACCGCTTACACTCAACCATTGAGCTACGAGGCTCGCCGTGCACCGCAATTTTACTTACATTTAGGTTATCTTTACCCGCGTAACTTACGGCTCGTATGGAATCCACGGTTACAAACCGGCAGGCTGGCTGCCCGGAAACGATTTCGTAAGCAATCATCTAGAATTCACTACTGATGGATCACTTCACACATCTGTTTACCGTAAAGATCCATATTCCGAAGTCATCATAAATTTTAAAAGCAACCACCACGTCTCTCACAAATGAAGCTCCTTCTACAGCCTCCTTAACCAAGCCAAAACACACACTTCTGATGAAAAAACTTACCAGGAAGAAATGAAATACCTTTTTCAATCATTCTCTAAAAAACGGATATCCACGAACTTTCTTTCCCTTAATTCATAAAACAACAAGAACCCAAAATAAATGAAAAAGGCACTTAAACTGGTACGAACAGCGAGGTACCGAAAACGCTAACCTGGCGTTCTCCCCCATACATTAAGAATGTATCTGGACTTGTCAAAAGACAACTTAAAAAAACCAGACATATGTGGCACACCTGCCCACGACCACCTTACGTTCACAGCTTGTACACCTTAAGGACAGGGTTTGCTATCTTAAAAGAAATAGGGGTTGTCTACAAGATCCCATGTTCCAGTTGTGATGCAGTTTATGGTGGCCAAACTGGGAAATGCATCTCAACCATCATACACCAACATCAATCTGCGGTCAGAAGATGATACCATTTATCCCAGGTGGCCATGAACACACTGGAATCCGGCCACAAGTTCACATGAGAGAACACACGGATTGTTGGCAGTTGTCCAACTAGAAAAGACCGAAAATTCCTGGAAGCAATGCACTCAGACGAGGCATGCATCAACAGGTATATTGACTTGGACGCTAGTTACGGTTACTTCAAAGCTAAATTGAATGCGCACCACCAAAACACAGCAGACAGCCAAATTACGGAAGGCACATAACACATACCAGCACTCACCAAAATCTAGCCAATGGGTGCATACGTCGGAGGAATAATGATTTTCCGAACGTTTAAGCATGTTTGTTGTTTATTGCACAGTTTTCCACGTCTGACGACGACCAGTTGGTCCGCAAACACCGGAAGCCGACGGGAGACCGCTTGACTGAGGTTATTACGCTTCACAGGGCACAGTGTTTGAGCATTCCTCCTTACCCCCTTCCTCCTCTCCCTCGTCTGCATTGGGTTAACCCCTTTTAATCATAAGTGCCCACACCTATAAATACGGCGAAGCACGGTGCAATTGCCACCTCTGATGACGGAAGCCTGCACACTTTTGAAACGTAAGGACCATAAACTAATGCTTCCTGAGATCACCCTTTCTTATCATTGATGTCCGGTGGCGCACATCTTTGCTTCTGCTATATATATATATATATATATATATATATATTGATATATATATATATATATATATGTTAATGGTACGGCGCTCCCTAAGCTAGCAACGAAACTTGCCTTCTAGTTTTGCCTTGGAGATAGACTGCATCCTCTCGCAGGCTGGTCCATAGTACCTTGCATAGTGAAACTAGCACAGGCAAGGGCGACGACAATGGCATTTATTTTCCTATAAGCTGTTATTAGCCAACTAAAACCAATTCCAGGGATGACAAACCCCGATATGTGAGGCCAAGACCTTTGGTCATTCAGTATAGTACTTTATTATTATATCCTTTTTATGTTAAGATCGTAAATTCGATGAATTGGGGGCGCTTACCAATCCGATTGTGGAGGGCGTTCGTCTAGTTTTGTCTTGGTATAATGTGAGAGTGTTGCACTCAATAACGAAAAGAATGAGCATTGTGTACTCCCTTATTTCTGTCTTTTCCTCTTCATTATCTATATGAACGTCACAAGTAGCAACCTCCATTTTGGGAACACAAGAATAAGTTAATCAGTGTCACTTTGCGTGTGATTTAGTTACTAATGAGGTTGATGTCTTTAACATGATTTATAATCTCCTTAGACTGCCAAGTATGTTATATAAACACGATAGTGTCAAAATGACTACCAGCTGGTATATATGATATGCGCAGTGCTTCCAACTGGGTCATCAAGGCCTAAAAGGGCATCCCCAGCATCAAATGTAATCAGTTCACCGTCTCTCTTCATTGTTCATATCTGTCAGCGTTCAAATATGAGTTTAGTTGCGTACAGATTTTGAACAATTACGAACGCTTTTCCCAAATGCCTTGCTTCCTTTTTACCGCAACAACAAAAGACACGCTTCTCATTTGTCTGCTAGATGCACATTATTTGAAACAGAGACTCATCTGCAAACTAAACATATTGGACTGTCATAAACGCTTCATTAGGCTCTAGAAGAATATAGAATGCCTATCTGCTACTTCACATCCCATAAGTTGCAAGAATTTGCAGAAAAGCTTACAGGATTAGTATCTTACCACCAGGCAATGTTCGAACGTTGAGTGTAGTGCCATATGGATGGCAAAGATCTTCTGCTGTACAGGCATTCAGGGCAACAGCATAAGTGGAATAAGGTTGGAGTTTCTGGATTTCGCAGACAAACATGTTGTCGACCAAAGCTATGGTACAAGTCTTTCGACTGCTTTCATTCCGAGAAGCAGAGGCTTGGAATTTGGATGTCATTCCTTCAGGCGGCGTCATTGTAACAAGGATACTGTAGCTGTGACCTACAACCCTAAATTCTGCGTTGATAAAAGTCAATAATTTCAATAAAAGGCTGCATCGCAAAATAGAATTATAAAGTATATACAACGTACAATTTATGTGTATGTACATATATTCTCTCTATTGCAGTCTATTCTTTATTGAACATTTTATAGGATCCGCTTGCCAAGGTTAAAGGACCTTTTACATTCTGAATGCCCCTCTGTAATTTGTATCGTTGTGACATGCTCTATCTCCTGCGTATTTCACATTGATACGGGAACCATAAACGTTTTCTAAACTGTGACTGATAAAACATAGTTCTTTTGGAATAAAATATTCGCATGTGTCAGAAAAACCTTAATTATATTTACTGGGACGATATGGCATATATGTATTTGTTCAGTTTTTAATTATTTAAAGAACCAACGTTTCCTGGCTTTGAACATCGGAAATGTCACGTTCAGTTTAGCTTTTTAATTTCTCAAGTAGACAAAAGGGACTGAATTGCCCCTCATTTGTCTTGTAAGGTATTGCGAAACATTATGTGTGCTGCTCACAACTTACGTATGCCTTGCTCACGTTCAAGCAGAAGACTTCTACTGATTTTCAGGTCTTCGTTGCCACTAAATAAAAATTAATTAAGTTTGGACGAGGCTTAAGTTTACAGTAAAGGTTCAACATCAAAGCTTTAGAGCAAAAATCATAAACTTGCTAGCAGATTTTGACTAAGTAAGTGTTATAGCAATTAATTAGTTCATAAAATCTATTTTATGAACGTTATAGTGTTGGATATAACCAATGGTGGCTAACTATTGGATTGTAAATAATTTGACTAGATAGAAGTCGGAGCAGTTCCAAACATGATGCACTACCGATAAGGCTTTAGCCTTTCAGTCGGAGAAGACGAGAGAGTGAGAGCCATATTTGACTCGGTTTGCGCTACACAGTGTGTTTGCGATTGTTCCAATTAGTTAGTATGTTGTACTCAAAAAAACATAGAACGAGGATATTAGTGTACGTCAAAAAATAACGCATGTAATCGAAAGGCATTTTGGATTACAATAAAACCCTATGGTTAGTAGTCACTTAACAGCAGCTTGGTGTGTTGAACCTACGATGATGCATGCACAGCTAAACAGGCTTGAGTGTGGCAGCGATAATTATTGCACGTTTTATTACATCCACATTCAGGCCAGCAATATTATTAGAAAAAAATCGAAAAACCCTTAATACTCATGCTATTAATAGGTTATATTTATCAATAAAGACCAACTGTACATAAAAAGGAATGGTTATATATTGACAAAAATATGCTAACATAACGTCGGGATTTCTACACAGATAGATTGCCTAAGGCTTGGCGGGCATTTTCGCATCTACCATACCATTTAAAAACGACCGAAATATTCGTATTAATATGTCTATTATTAAAAATGTCGATCAGAGCAAGACGAAAATGGAAATACGAAATCAACTCTTATTGGCTTATAAGGCACTATGAGAAAATATAATGGATTTCTTTTAATTTTTAAAATTTTGTAAAAATGCATAACTTACTCTGCGCTCAAAGATGCTTCCGATAAATCAGATACAGCATCGCATTGAATGGCTTGAAATTAATTATCCAAGGTAAAACATAGAACAGTTAATAGCAGATTCAACTGCATTATACCAATTAACATGGATCAAAATATTTTTGACATAAACGGCTGAACACATTATGATCTACCATTATAATTGTAGTACAAATAAATTTAAAATGGTTTTTCAACTTAATGATGATTCACAACTGTAATATTTAAAACGCAGCCCTTATTGAATTATTTTATAGGAGTAAGAGTTTGCTTATATCCGTTATTTTTCCAATTTACCTGCACAGAAAATTGCAAACCACAGTATATGAAACCATTGGACAGGAGCCATTTGAAGAAAGCCACTAACCGTAAAGCGCCCTGACGTCCCTCAACCTTATATATTTAAACAAAAGACAGTTTAGAAGAAGAAGAATATTCGATCTCTGGTACAAGACTTTAATTGGTCCCATTTTTTAACATTCATGACTCATTCTTAATCATAAACACGAGCAGAAGGCATTGGCAGAAACGGATCACATATGAATTTCATAAACACAAGTCTGGGAGCAACTTAAACATGTTAGTCTCCTGTTAAAAATGTTATGGCTTCTTTCGATGTCACACCCTTTTTAACTTACATGCCTCAGAATATGGCATGTGAGACCTTCGCACGTTTCTTACGAAGCCAATTCGATGAGGCAGAGAAACGCCTCCGCCATGCAGTACTTCTGGAGGTACTACACGTTTCACAGATAAATCTGTGAGCATGTGAAGCGGACGCCATAGCATAGGAGGAAACACCGCTACAAAGATCACTCTATAAAGGGTCAAAAAGACATATATGCCAAACACTATAATATACATGGAACCTCCTGATATATTAGGTGGAGGCTTTTCAAAGTCGGAAATTTTTGTTTTTGGGAAGGAGACGGATAACAGGGACTTTATAGTTTCCAAAGTTAAATGTTTGCTTAATTTGGCTTTAAAAACTGCTAGCTCGGATGAAAGTTTAATTTTGAGAGGAGTTTTATTCCAGAGGAAGTTATATTAGGAGGCCAAAAACAAAAATTGTTAGATGTGGAGCTTTTTTGTGGTGAAATAATCATCGAGGAATTATGGGTGTAATTACGAGAAGTCCTTTAAATACAACTTTATCATTATTATAAGGTCTATCTGCCGTAGTAAGAGAGTTGATGTATGCATGACGAAAGGTACTTCCGGTACCCCAAAATCAAGATTAGAAGAGGACAGGAAGTTATTTAAAGAATACCTGAAATTCCTCCTAAAGGGTGAGGAGAAAATCGAAGTTATAAAGGCATTCCGAATGGGCCGTATAACAGAATCAAAAGATGAGCAACGCCAACCAAGACCGTTAAATGTTGTTCTGAAGAGTGAGGCTGAGGTCCAGCTATTGTTAAGCAGGAAACCAATACTTAGATACTCACACCCGATGGTTTTTTTTCAGTGGGATTTTTCTCCCGCGGAGCGGGAGAATTGGAGATTGCTCAAAGTAGAACTCCACAGGAGATGCGAACTCGGCGAGAGCAATAGTTGAATTCTGAGCGGGGAGATCATCCATGCCCCAAGATCACTCCTCTGGAGAAAGCCAATAACACTAACAGCCTAGTCGGGATGTACAACAGTCCATCTCCATCAGTAATAATAATAATATGTTTATTATGCCAGTTTACAGGCAATTGTAAAGAGTTGGTAATGCAACTCTTGGGCGCCTTCCAACACCTCAAAGACCGGAAAAAACCTAAAAAAAACTCCCTATGTTGCAGCCAGTATTGGTTTTGTTTCAGGTTTTTTGTTTTGTCAATACTGGGCGAGATAAAGAGTTTGTTTCAAGTGAAAAAAACCTGCCTTCAAAGGTATGATAAAAACGGAATAAATGTACAGTTGTAAGCTGAGTTGACTCATCAGCAGGAGAACTGTTTCATATCGTTTAAAAACATTAGTTCCAGACGGAGAGGGTTGGCACAAGAACACAGTGTTCTCAGTCTTCCTTCAATGGTTGTCGGCAAAAGTTGCGCGCTATCGGCTGAAAGGTTAGCAGACTGCGGGCTGCTGCTTCAGCCGCATTATCTTCAGCAGTGAAGCCTGGCGGGGTTCAAAGTCCACGAACGGCATCAGAGTGAAAAAGAGATTCCACCGAGTCAGCACCCAAAATTCATGAAAGGTGTCCTGAAAGTAGAAAACTAGTTATAGCTCTCTTAAACATAGGGTAGTTTTGCTGGGTTTTAATACTTTTGGGCAGCTTATTCCAGATTGATATGGCATTAACTGAAAAGAATTGCCGTACTTAACTGTGCGTGCCATAGGAAGAAATAAAAATACGTCTCGATGACTGGCGCGTCGAGAGTGCCGACAGCTCCCTGCATGCAATCTCACACAAGAGTCAACCGCCTGAATAAAATGGTGACTTAGTCTAAATTGAGCTTTCTTTACACTAATGCCCAAAGTCTGCCCTCAAACATTGATGAACTCAAGGCAGTACTTTTGGAAACATGGCTAAAAACAAAAAATCGCAGATTCGGAGATTTCGATTACAGCATACCACCTTTTTCGCAAAAACCGCCAAAACAGACAAGGAGGTGGGGTTTTTGTGTATGTCAGAACTGAAATCTCTGTTGTAGAAAGAGAACACACTGTAGCCCTGGAGTATGGGTCCATCTGCTTGAAGATCAAGAAGGTGAATTCACAGAACCTTGAATTCCTGGCTGTACACTGGCCACGAAACATTCTGAGCGGAGCCGACGACTCCGTCCTTGGCCTGTTGAAAGAAGCTGCTAGCCACCAGGAGGTTCTCATTGTTGGTGACTTCAACGCCCCTCCAATTGAATGGAACAACCTGACAGTGGAGGTGGCGTCAACTTCCTTTTGTTCCAAAGTAAAGGATCTCACGCTTGACCTATCTCTAGTTCAGAATGTTATGGGCATAAACAGATTTCGAGAAAACCAGCGGGCTACTTGTTTGGATCTCATTCTTATGAAAGATTTATCCTTCAAAGATGAAGTGCATTCAAGTGCTCCGCTCGGTAAGAGTGACCATACGACGCTAATGTGGAATTACTCACTCCATACTCAACGACTGAGGAAAACGGGAGACCAGCCGAATATATAAAAGGCAGATCTCAATTCAATGAAGAATGCACTATTGTCCGTTAATTGGGAATGCCTGCTCAAGGGCGATCCGGAGGAGGATTAGAGATCACTCAAGAGGGTTGCATTAGATCTGATTAAGTGCTTTTGTCCGGGGAAGGTTCACAAGACGACTAGTCGTCCAGCCTGGTTGACGAGAGAACTTAACAGGCAACTGAAGAAGAAGAATATGAAATGGAAGTTATTCAGGAAAACTGGGTTGCCAGTACACCTCGAGGAATTCCGACACCAAAGAAATGGAATAAAAAATCAATTCGCCATGCCAGGAAAAACTATGAATCAAGAATCCTTCAACAGGCCGAAGAAAAGCCAAAAATTCTATTCCGCTATATTAAAAGTAGATTAAAAAACAAGGATCCTGTCGCAGTACTTAAGAACGATGATGGTGGAGAAGTCATTGAGAATGACGAGAAAGCCGAGTACTGTATCAAAGTTATCCAGTCCAGACATTATACCAGCCAAGTTCTTGAAAGAATTGGCAAGCGAACTTTCAGAGCCCCTAGCAAATATCTTTCGTTCTTCATTTGAATTAGGAAAACTGCTATCCGAATGGAAAACGGCAAATATTTACCCGATATACAAGGGTAGAACCCGCACAAAGGTCAACAATTACCAGCCCGTCAACCTAACCGGCATTTGCTGTAAGGTGATGGAAACGATAATTAGGAAGACGAAAATGAAGTTCTTGGAGGAGAACAACCTACTGTCAGGGCTCCAACACGGATTCATAAAGAACCATTCTTACCTTTCCAGCCTTCTACTCTCCACTGAGCAGTGGCCTCGCGTACTGGATGAAGATGTTAAGGTTGACGTCATCTTTATGGACTTCAAGAAGGCATTCGACAGCGTCCCACATAAGCGTCTAATGTATAAATTGTCAGAAATTGGCATAAGAGGAAACCTGAATCACAGACTTTCTCACAGGGCAATCGCAAACTGTGTGTATCGGCGACTCGAATTCAATCCCTACATCTATGCTGAGTGGCTTCCCCCAAGGTTCTGTCTTAGGGCCACTGCTCTTCCTTATCTATATCAACGACTGTGTCAACGACCTGGGTTGCAGCGCTATCATGTTTGCCGACGACGTCAAACTCTGGAGAGCCATCAGGTCTGATGCCGATAGGAAAACGCTTCAAGAGAGTCTCAATCGACATAGCTGCTGGTCTGCTTGTTGGCTTTTAAACTTCAACATTAGAAAGTGTATTTTTAAGACTCCGTTCTAGAAGGACTGATGAGGAGAACGATTCCTTCCAAAACCTCCTCCATGGGCACCCGCTTTCAAATTTGAACGAACAAAAGGACCTCGGTTTCTTAATAAATTCCTCACTTCAACCATTTACTCAGTGTGAAAAGGCAGCTAAACGCGCGACACAAATGCTGTTTGCAATTAGGCGGGGGTTTCTTCAACATCGACAAGGAACTCTTCAAAAAACCTACGGCGCGTTTGTTCGGTCCCACTTTGAATATGCTGTCCAGGCCTGGCGGCCATGTTTCAAGAAGGATTACCTGCACCCGGAACGAGTGCAGGCGAGGGCTACGAAGATGGTCAAGAATCTTGGTCATCTGCCTTATGAAGACAGACTAGCCGAACTTGATATTGTCCCTCTCAATTATAGGCAACTCCGCGGGGACCTCATAAAACCTACCGTATTGTTAGAGGTCAAGACTGCGCCCTAGAATTTGATTATTTTTTCGAGTCGGCTCGGACTGACCATCTGCAGGGTCATCCATTTAAACTACAGAGGAAACCGGCCCGTATCGACGTTCGATGAGACATCTTCTCTCAGAGGGTCATTGGAGCGTGGAACGGACTCCCGGAAGATGTGGTCCTCTCAGATACTGTTGACATTTTTAAACACAAACTTCATTCTAATTTGTTGAGAACCTGTTGCAGATATAATGAACAAAGTGTCAGTAGCAGCACTTTGCAACTGGCTCACACTTATCACTGATGTTAAGCCCACATTTGTTTCATGTACTTTTGTTACGGTGGACCTTTTATGCGATTTTTGGTTATGAATAGGGAGCTCAAGGGCGAAAGCCTTCTTCCCTTAATAAAGTGACTTGAAGTGACTTAAGTGACTTAAAGTGACTATTCTACTATCAAAACACATGTGCTGATTTAGAAATTTGAAAAAAGCCTATCCACTGTCTAGATATATTCATAGAAACGGAAACCTAGGCAGAAACTTCCCAATCCAAATAGGAGCCTTTGGTGATGGTCTGTCAATATACCCGGTATCCTCTAAAAGATGATGCGGGAAACCGATTTTAGGTTTGCAAGCAATGGTGTACCTGTCATTGGACATTATACAGCTCATCGTGATAGAAGGAAGCAGTTATCATCATGAAATCTTAAAACCTAGGCACTTCGCGTTATTTTGTTTATTCTGTCCGCCAATTAACATCAGTGATGATTTTCTTAGACTTACATTCCGTAGACTTCGTCGATTCCGTCTGGCATACGATGCTTCTAGTATGACGTTGATCACGAACATTTTTTTGCAATATAATGTTAAGTCATATGAAGAAGTTTTGCAAACTGCTTAGGTGAAATGCTGTGAAAACCGCGAGATTTATGAATAAAAAACTGAACTCGAGGCATATAAAAACTCACAGGAAATCCTTCTAGCGCATCTTCCGAGATTATATACGAAATCCTCTAGCGGATGCAAAGTTAATTGCATATGGTTCCACTGCCAACGTGTTCAAAACCATTATAAAATTAGACGGAGTTTGGGACCCTCTATTTCTAAGCATATCATATTCCTATACCAGATGTCCTCGTGTTCAGCATTTGTGGACTGACGAAGGGAAAATTTCTATATCTTGCCTCTGCGAGAATCATTCTGGAAGGACAAGCCTGTCTCAGTTACTGAAAGTAATCACGACTGCTTATAATAAACATGAACATTTGATCTATGTCATTTTGTAACTTCACATCAATGAATAACCTACAATATTTGAATTTTATATATCCGTACATGTGAACTCCTATCTATCCTATACAAATCGGTCAAATTTGTGTACCGTTCAAGATATAACAATCTCAATAGGATGCAGACTTAGCTGTGCATAATTGCATTTGTTTTAAGGTTATACAGCCAAATAGATGGCAAGATATGTATTCTAGGGCGATGCTTGCTTTTCTCCACAAACTGAAAAATGACATTCGCCTCAGTCAGGATATCTCATGCCTTGATTACAAAATATTCGCCCAAATATAACGGTCCGTAGGTCAAGCGTATTTAAAGGGCTGTGCTCCTAGGCGGGTTTTAGTGAGGAGGTAAAAGACCTGCTCACACACGAAGGGTGCAGTTTAAACATCGTACACTCCGGACCGCCTGCATCAAGTTCCAACGCATCTGTGTAGAACTTTGAGGACAGCGATTAACGTCAGCGAGGTGTAGCTCATTAAAGTTTGAATTACTCGCTTAATACATCTACGATCCTGAGAAGTGGTTGTGATCAGACTCAATAGGCATTTCTAGATTAACACTATGCAGTCAAAAATCAGGCTTACAAACGTATCAATGACGCCACAGAAAACTTTTCACCCAAAGTTGTGAATGCTCACTGGCAGCAAAGTATAAATAAGTATAGAGTTTTTTCCTTCAAATACCAAGGTTTTTTTGTGTCTCGTTCTGGGAGAAGCATCGCGTGCATAAATAAGATGCGCTCATTAGGGACCTAATTTTGATTTTTATAACGCATCACTATAAATTTCTTTAGATGTAAGAACAGGAGACATTTGCAGCCCTAGTTTTTTTAGAAATTTGTCTACGTGGGCAGCAGTGTGGAGGACTTCACTTTCTGTGACTGTGCATGTCGATATTTGCAGCCAGATACAGGAAAGTTGGGAACCGATCAAGAAGATATTGATTCATTTAAGTATTTTGCAACTGTGGTAGTTCGCAAAGCTATAAAGGCCTTTTCAGTGACCCGTGTCGGTGAAATGCACAATTTCTTCAACGTCGTATCCAAGAGGAGTGTTTAAATCATGAAGTAACCTCTTTTTCTTCTGTGTGGTCTTCTCCACGAGTTTGCAGTAGATCGAGAGTAGCTGGCGGGCCTGTTTTTGATTGTAATTAACCGACAAGCGCTTCTCGGTTAGTCAGTGTCTGTTGAGCTTGGCCAGGTCTGCGGCTTTTACACAAATAATAATTATGACATATTATTCGGGCTTCTGTTATCAGGGTTTTCATTTGCCAAAATATTGTGTGTAGTTAGAGACATCGAAGTCGACTTCAAGAAAAAAAGTATGCAGCCATATTCAAGATATTAAAATAAAGCTACCAGGTTAACAAATATACCCACGATAAGGAAAGCCCTCTGTGTATGATATAAGTGCAGATCCACAGCCACATAGATGACAATTAAAGCTCTTGGGTCTTAATGGTTCAATGTCTGCACGGTCGTTCGGTCCCATAGGACGTACCAACTTGCCAACACACATTTGGTTTAACAAATGGAAGAACTGTTCTTTCCACCTACACACTGAGATAGTAATTGCGCTGATATAGAGGGGAGGCAAATTTGCACTACATCTTCTTAGCTATCGTTTCCGGTCCCTCCACCTATGTCATTCGTCAGGGTTAAAGAAATAAGACCGGAGATAGATGAGGTTGCCGGTGGCTGGTGGGGCGGAAGCCATCCCTTTATATGTCACCGCGCCCCTACTGGCTGGTATGTGTTATATGAGCACAGCCCAAATAACGCCTTACGTGCACTGATATGACCGCCTTGTGAGCCCAGCGCCTTTATGACGCGGTCCGCTTTGAGGGCACACACGAACACGTAAAAGGTAAAGTCAAAACTGCCTGGAGATCTTGTTTTACGAAAACATCAGACATAATCGACGATTTTATCTCTCGTTTCTCACTCGGCCAAACCATGTAGATAGTGTCTGCGTGGGACACTTCATTATTTTCCGGCTGTCAACGAAGACAGATAAAACATCTAGCGGGGTTATTTTAATGAGAGGAGGCTAGTTTCGACGAATCTTGGTAGGATCTCAACTTTGATGAGTAACATCAAGAAAGATTTGAAGTTGTTGATGAATTTGACTGCACAGCTTATTGGCAATGGCTTCTTTTAGATAGCTTTCCATCAGACAAAGCGACATGGGTCCCTATCTGGCAAAATAATGCACATCAACAAAAGGCGTACTGTAAGACCAATTGTGTCTAGTAGATTTAGCAATTATAAAATCTGGAATTATAAACTAAGAAACATAGCACTTAAATGCAGGAGAAAGTTGGGACAATTTTGCTGTAGAAAAGTTACACAAAACTTCCAATCACTCCATTGAT
>JAYGXS010000570.1:0-16148 GCA_036362985.1 Ligula intestinalis
ATGTCCGGTTTGTTCGTGCTCGAACAAGAACTCGGAAATATTTTTTTGGATTGACAGAGTGACCACTGTCCAAACGCGAAGGATATCCACGTTTAAGAAGGGCATTTTTGATGCTGGAAATTTCTGTTGTTAATGTTTCATCGCTGCAAATTTGCTCAGCTCACTGGAAGAGAATAAGTAACAAGTTTAGTTTTCAATGGATTGGGCCTTCCAGGTAGCCTTGTAATAAACACTTCGCAGCAATGAAACATTATCAACAGAAATTTCCAGCATCAAAGACGCGCTTCCTAAACGTGGATATCCTTCACGTTTTATTTAGAAATACAGTAATGCATTACGGCTGAAAATTACGGAACAGCTTTTTCCAAAAAACCAGTATTTATTTATCTACCATTTACAGGTGACAATATATCAAATACAATCAAACGACGTTTGCGATGCACCATAGCGAGAACTTACAATGCAGCTGTATTGGTGATCATCAGCCCTAATCAAGGCCTTCCCGTTAACGGGAAAAAATATGCCTTATCTTTGCACGTCACTCCAAACTGTGTCTATGAATTTACGTGCACTTGGGGATGCAAGTACATCGGGCGAACACAAAGGCAATTGGTGACCAGGGCAGCTGAACATCTACCCTCTTGACTTTTTAAACAGGAAAACAAAGTACATCGGTCCTCTATTACAAAACGTCTATTGGACAGTGGTCACTCTGCCGATCCGAAAAAAATATTTCGGAGTTCTTGTTCGAGCACGAACAAACCGGACATTACGCTACATGGAAGCAGCCTACATACGGTGGAAGAAACCCGACCTATGTAAGCAATTAGAACATGTGGCTAACGAACAGCTGCCTTGGCGCCCATAAACCTACATATAGTCACCTTTTGTTTGTTTTTGTGTTGTTTTTCCCCCAAATTTCCGCCCTTTCTCTGTTTAAGTTGAGAATTTGTATATTCACTTACGCGTAAATTTGACCTTGCTTTTATCGATTTTGTTCTTATTAAAATTGTGCTATAACCCACTTGTTATCCATTCATGCAAAGACGGGCCACAGCTGACGAGCCGTCACTAAATTTATTTGATCGAATAAATTCTACCATATTTGCTTGCTTTAAATTTCTTCCTGGGAAAATTTGTTTCAAAAAATTGCATAGGCCTCTGTGGAGTCTTTGCAGCCCTTTAAACACAGCAGGTTTGACCACCGACTTTGCCACATTCCAACATACCTATTCTTTTCTTGGTTTCATTTTGTACAGCTTCTTGATCGTTTTAAGCAAGATCTGTTTAACACAAGTTAAAAAAAACATGAAACGTGAGTATTTCACAATTAAAAAAAATACTTTGTGAAAAATACTTTATTTTAATATATGCGGTGGTTAAAATGCTTCCGGTGAACTACTTAGGAGTACCATGAAATAAAAAAAACTTTCGGAAGTATATCTGCAAAAAGCATTACACATCTCGTATTTGCACACACTATTTATATTTGTCCGAAGATTTCAACATTCAGTGACTAAGTAAGTCCTTTTCGTTCCATAGATTTAACCAGGTAATTACAGTTTTACATATGTTTATTTCCAAAATATTATTAACCATAATTACTTAGCTTCATTTTATAATGACGTTTTCTATGCAATTGACATGACATTCTTACCGATAGAAGAACAAACGCATATTACATCGTCAGAATCGGGACAAAACTAGGATTGACGCAAGCGTGGTAAAAACGTGTTTTTATTCCCTAATAGCAATGTCAGAGTGGATCATATTATTCTGTGTTCGGCCTTACTGGTTTGGTTGCCAAGTTGCGGTTAGAAGTTGCCAGACGGAGTCAAAGTGATGGAAGACTGCACGCAGGCGTCCCTTTTGCATTCGCTGCATTATGAAAAAAAACCACATGCACGAAACACGCTATATCATTCAATTCCACAGGATTGGTGGTGCGGGCAAAACCAAAAGCGATTCTTATTCATGAATGATGTAGTATGTACTATGAAGCAGTCCATTATCTGACTAAATTTACCAGTCATGAACAAATTATAAAAAAACATGGAAATGACAAAAAAATGATTAAATAATTTTAAAAAACTTTTATATATTGTCTTTATCAAAACATGGCATGGATAGCGTGTGAAAGTACTAATGTTGCTTAATTATTCATAGAAACTTAAAGGATAAGTTTTAAAACAA
This sequence comes from Ligula intestinalis, assembly GCA_036362985.1. NCBI lineage: Eukaryota > Metazoa > Platyhelminthes > Cestoda > Diphyllobothriidea > Diphyllobothriidae > Ligula > Ligula intestinalis. The sequence goes on from JAYGXS010000570.1 coordinate 2,194, forward strand.
AATGTCCTACTAAATGCATACCAATGACACGTTACTGATACATATTTTAATAAAATGGGACCTGTTTTGCATTTCACGGAACCACATGCGCGAACCTGGAAAACCTTCTTTCAGAAAACATGTTGGTGTGATTCTGTACTTTTTAAAATTATTCTAAATACGCTGTTGCCAGTATCGTTTTTTGTGTCTCGATCTATGCTGTCGGTTAGACAATTGCATTGAATGATCTGAATTTTGAAAGCAAGCGGAATGTGTGGGTGTCAGTGTGTTCCAAATTGCTAGGTGTAAAACCATCCTATGCCAGAATGAAAGCCATACGGAGTTTTCGAAAATCTAATGACAATCTAAACTGAAGGAAAATGTTTCTCAAAGGCAACGATATACTTACCGGCGTGAGACGTAATGACGAACAGCAGGAGGAAGACATCATGAAAGAAGACGCCTACGGTATTTGCCATTTTGGGGACGCAATTAAAAAATGGCACACAGACTGTTCATTTATATTGTCTTGTGAGCACGTTAGACCGTATTGGCTAACTCTAGAAGAAATCGATACGGTGTCTACGCCAGATGTCATAGTGCCAATACCGGAGATGTCGTGATAGTGCATTTGCGGCATTTGATTGGCTGTCGTGCTTTTGCTTGCTCGCATGCTCATTAAATGCAGGTAATTGGCATTTAGGTGACGGAACGTCGGTGTGCCAATCACGAGCATCAAGGGCAAAGCCGCCAGTGTGGACCTGTAATCCAAGGCTTAATCGCGCATTGCTCACTCGTGTTTGACGGTGACTTGACGCACCTTTGCCTGCTGTGCGTCTGCTTTATTGATGTTTGCTAATAAACCATCGTTTACTGCGCACTGTGCATAATTAAACTATTTGAATAAATTAAATTTTTGCTGATTAATATTACAAATTTGCTCTTTTATACGCTGTATTTTTTTTATAACATAGCTTTATCCACCATGTTTAAGCAAGTTTCGCGGCGTAATGTGAGGTGATGGGCGTTGAGGGAAACACAACGCTTTTGCCGAACAATAGAAGAGCAGGTTGACAAGCTGTTACACAGGACTTAGTGCCGTAATATCGAAGAAGACGTTTCAGGCGTCGAAATGAACTGCAAGTCGTCGATGGGCGGTGTTTTCAATTACTATTTTGAGGGTAGAATTGGCACCTCGTCTGCAGACGTGAACAACGGAAATTTGTTAAGGGGATGTTCATAACCGAGTACAGTGTACTGAAATGACTTAAGCGTCAATGCCCTTAAGTTCAGCTACCTCCTCAGGTAATCTCCCGAGAACACCTTTGGAAAGGCCTCTGGTCTCGAGGGATGACTTTTACAAGTTTAACCGAGATTTGGAGGAAGATGACTTCCAGGAACAACTGGTATGTTACGATAACCTCATTAAGACTTGCCTTCAGGACCGCTGCCTAGGTTGCGTTGGCGGACGCAATTTGACCGACTTCATAAAACGAGTGTTCCAAGTACGTCTCACTGAGGACATATCCGCATACTTGCATTTCTGCGGAGTAAAGTCAAAAAAGGCCCTGCATGACACTCCTCTATATGAGGTCATTATAGTTATTCAGTTCCAACTAATTTAACCTTTCAAACGATTAATTGGAGAAAATACGTTTGTTTTCTTGTCAGGCCTTTGCATGTTTATGGTAAGAATAAACTATGGTGTTTGGTGGACAGATGAAGTGTTCCCGTTGTCAAGGTGGGGAGGAGGGGTGAGGAAAGGGGTGGGTGGGGGCTTTGGGGGAACTAAGATTTAACTAGTTACACCTTTAAGTTGGTCCTTCCCTTACCATGCGGGTATGTGTTCCCTTTCTCTTTTTGAAAAGCGCTGGCTCGTGCAACCAATATATCCTGCCCCACAGGAACAGTTTAATGAGTATATTCACATTGGTGTGGTCTGGGCTGGCAGATTAACCTTAATATCTCCGTATCGAAACGTAGTAGTCCAGAACAATACATGGGCGTTGGCTGCTGGGAAGGTAGTTGCTATGGCTTGACTGAGGCGCCTCCTTAGTAGTTCGCTTGGTCCGTCCGCTAGAAATGGGACTCTGATGAAGGGGACAGACCAAGCGAACTACTAAGGAGGCACCTGAGTCAAGCCATATCACCTACCTTCACAGCTGCCAACGCTTATGCATTATTCTCGACTAATCCCATCCTATACGGAGAGATTAAGGATAAACAGCCAGCCCAGATCACCTCACCGTGCATATATTCATTTACCTGCTCCTGTGGGGCAGGATATATTGGTCGCACGAGCCGGCGCTTGTCAAAAAGAGTAAGGCAACGCATGTCCACATGGTAAGGAAAGGGCCAAATATAAAGGTGTAAACAGTTGTATCTTAGCGCACCTAGTAGACTCGAACCATCGCGTGGATGCCAAAGGGGCCTTCCGAGTGATTTACAAGGTGCCTTCAAGCTAATCAATGCTACTCGGACAGCGTCTGTTGGCGACGGCAGAGGTGGCCGCCATCAGGCTTCGCAGACCGCTGCTATGTGCCGAAAAGCATTTCGTTGCGGCGCCCTAGTTGCCATGGGCGACACCTGGTAACACGGCCACCCACAGCGGACCACAGGCCTCAAAAACGGGCCCACGCAGTGACGAGCAAGTCCCAAGTCCAAACACGGGCACCTTTTCAGCGATATTGTACGCTAGGCCGTCTAGAGATTGACATACTGACCGCAACTTCCCCCATTCTCCCCCAAACTATCCCCCTCTCTCCTAACCGACCGTGAAAAAAAACACTGTATCTATCTACCAACCACCATAGTTTATTCATACCATATAAATGTAAAGGCCTGACGAGAATTTATCGAAAACAAACGTATGTTCGCCAATTTATCTTCTGACATTTTCAATGGGAATTTTCGCAAAATTAAACCTTGAAGAATAAAGACGCCTATAAACTCTGGTCCAAAGATGCACGGCCAAAGACTCATGCCTTAGATGGTTGCATATCCACGAGATTTAAGAAAATGTGGGATGCGAATAGAAAACAACGGCTGAGGGATAGTTCCTTTATCATGTCCGATTGTACTTTGTTTATTTCACGTATCAACTTAATGCTGTCTTTCAGATGAAGAAAACACCGCGGGGCCGAGTAAACAGCCGAAACAATCGCGGGGAACTAGCTTCTAGACCACATTTTGTACAGTTATTTTTATAATAAAACATGAAAAAATATGTCCAATATGGCCTTTTTTCATGCAAATGTGCTGCGTTTACTACCGACGGGGGGCGATAAACAAATGCATGATTTTTTTCTGTGCTAGGGCTGCGAAATTGCTGCGTTTACTGGCGACGGGGACGATAAATAAATGGATGGGTTTACTTCTGCGGAAGGAGGGGCTGAAATACCCTTATCGAGGTATGGCACCGTACTCGAGGTTTCCGTTTACCTAAGTCTAAATTTGACGGAATTAAGTGCATCTCAATTTCATAAGTGAAGTTTAACCTTGGTTTTTCATAAGGAACAGGCAATATTGCTCGTAAGTGGCTTATTTGAAACGGCAGGTCTGAGTCTATATCCAACATACTCTATGCGCGCAAAACTATAAATCACGTAATGGAGTCTTCCAACGTGCATCCGAAAATGGTGCATTTTTTCCTGGGCAACTTTCCGGGCAAGCGGATAACACAGTTACATGCCAAGTCACTTACCCCGGGCTATCGACTAGAAAGTTAGGTGATTGCTACGGTAAATGTTTTTTTATATATAAAGGAATTTAAAGTTAGCAATAGATACAATAAAAAAATGGCAGATTGCATTCCTATGCATAACGTGCAGGATTAACAATATCTAAAACACTGTTCTTCACATTTTCAGAGAATTGTGTTCTATAACCGTAGATATGAAAATGAAGTGATAGACAGGGCTGATTGGCGGGTTGACCAAAATAGAATCGACCTCGGCTCTATTCCGAAACGCCGCCTGCGGTGACTGACTGCAGTATGTATTGTTAGACATGCATAGATTATCCGCTTCATGTGAGGTGACGTTGTTGGAAGAATATTTTTTATGAGGTTAATAATCAAATGGGAGAACAAACTTAACCTCCAAAAAATCTAATTTAAAATCAGCATGTAGCTGATTTCGTATTTTTGCATGAAACCATGCTGTGTCACCCACATATAGTGTGCGTCTACTTACAAAGCAGAAATGCAATACATCCGGAGTTATTTAAGTTTTTGCGTCCGACATTTCGTAATATGTGTGAGAAAAACGCCGTTAAGAAACATAACTATTACATTTTGTTTATTTTGTAATGCGGACCAGTCTTAAGAGAAAAACACCGGCTTTATCAGGCAAATAGCCGTGGCTTCCGCTGTTGCCAGTAGCCGTTGACCAAGGGACTTCGGGTAATCTGGTGAGACCATATAGATCACAATAATGACTTCTTTCGGATAAACACGGTGACCAGCGTCCATCATATGAGCAAGAATGGAAATAATGATGTTCCTGACTTCGCCTTTGTTAAGCCATATTGGCAGATGCTCCCGTATACTGTTGGATAAGCGCCGTCTTATGCGACATATGTAACCTGCTCCACAGGAACAAGTAGATGCACTTGGAAATGGTATTTGTTGACAGCTTATCCATACCTTTGCCGTGTAGGACCGGGTTTGTGAAGAATAAAAAAACGATATGTGGCCGTGAGGAAGGTTGGTGAAACGTTTTGGATAAGGCGTCGGCTTAACAGTTTACTTGCTGAGTCACCTTGAAAAAGGACTTTGAGTAAAATGGTCTTATTTTCGAAGGTAAGTGTTAAGGGTGTGCGTTCACTCTTGATCATGTTTTTCGGAAAATAATTGTCACGGTACCCGTTATCTCGAAGCAGGTCCTGAATCTTTGTGAGCTGTTTTTCGATTGTATCATCCGAGCAGATTTTGGTACTCCTTAGTGTTAAGCAGTGGACTAGATTACGCTTCTGCTGGATGAGTACGAATCTGTGAAAATTCGTGTACACTACGGACCAGGTTTTCGTTCTAAAGACGCTCCTTTAGAGGCTCCCATTAGGCCGTCTGCTTAGGAGAACGTTCAAGAACGGAAGCGATACTGTCGTTTCCTTCAACAATGTTAACTATATGTAGGGGTGTGCTTTGTTGACAGTATTAATAAGCGAGTCTATATAAGTGTCTACTGTGGGCGATAGCAAATATGTCATCGACATAGCGACCTAAATGTTTGAATACATGAATTTGGTCGCTAAGTTGAAAATTATCCAGCTTGTTCATGAAGATATTTGCTTGGAGTGGCCCAAGGGGGAAACTCATGTCGATGCATTTCAGTAGAAGTTCCTTCAAGGCTTCTATTGGAATTCCTATATCTATCTGATTTTTTTAATAGGAAGTTTCAGATATAGTCCAATTTTTTTCATGACCGCGTCGTTCGCAAAAACAGACGAGACTTGTAATGACAGCATCATCCTGCCATTAATGTTTATATCCCTGATGTCATTAGTAACTCTGAACGTGACTTGATAGCTCCGTGGTGCAAGTTGCTGATGCAGCGGTTTGTGTTTTCCCGCTAACTATTTGGCAATCGTACTGTTGGGCTAGCTACGCATGTCCAAGATCGGACGAACTGGCAGGTCATTCTTGTGAATTTTAGGGAGGCCAAACAGGCCCAAAATCCTGCAAATTTCTCGGAAAGTTAATTATTTAGAATTGTAAACCCAGTTTGAAAACCTGTAAAACCAAACTAACGAATTACAGCCTATCGCAACTGAAAGTAGCCAGCATTTATCATGGACGATGGTAAATTGGAGTTAGCAGTTCTGGAATTAGAGACCAATCAGTCGCGGAGTGCTGTCAAAAGCACACATGGAGAAATTAAGCAGTTGCGAGAAAATAAAGGCATCCTGATTACTAGACCTGGAAATGAAGCAGGTGTCGCCCAAATGAGCAGGTCGGATAAACTTCAAAAATGCAAAATATCTTGTAAGACCACACGAAGTTGAAGTTAGCAGACCAAGAGAATGATCGCACGGATAAAGTAGAGGCACACTGGACTGACTACCAAAGAAGACTCCAAATGGCTGGTTTCATAACGGACCCTGACCTGGAATGTCTTCAGCCAGTAGGTACACATATCCGTCACTTTTATAGCCTCACAAATCTCCACAATGATGGCCTTCCAATTCGTCCTATCTTGGACATGCGTATCTAGCCCTACCATACGATAACCAAGAAGTTAGCGGATAAACTCAAACCACTGCAGCAGCATCTAGCACCAGGGGCTTTCAAGACACGTTCACTTGTATTGAATAAATCAGGAAAATAAACCTCAATTGCATTATAATGTTTTTCCTTAGATTTTTCGTCGCTATTTACGAAAGTCCCTTCGTGGAAAAAGTAGATAACATCTGCGACTTCCGATTGTATAATCAGACTTAGGAAGGAATTATAATAGAAGCGCTGAATGAACTTCTTCTAAAATTCACATTAAATGTACAATTACTTTTTGATAACTAACAATATCGACAGATGGACGGTGTCGCCATGGGCTCCTCCTTGGGCCTCTCTTAGCAAATATATTCATGGGCAAGCTGGAGAAGTTTCAACGTAGTGACCATATTCACGAATTTACGCACTGCGGTCGCTTTGTTGATGATATTCTTGCTATCACCACAGCAGACACTTACATAGACTCGCTTCTAGTTACTCTCAACCAAGCACACATCCTCCATAAAGATCACATTGGAGATGGACACGGCAGGTTAGCTTTCGTCTTTGGACGTTTTCCTATGACACTGAAGGAGCATTTTTATGAAGAAAACATGGTCCGGACAGTACATGAACTTTCACACCTTTGTACTGATCCAGCAGAAGCGTGATCTAGTCCGCTGCTTAACGCAAAGGGCTAGCAAACTCTTCTCGGACGATACTATCAAAATAGAGCTCACACAGATCCAGGACCTGCTTCGAGAGAGCGGGTACCCTAAAACGTTTATTCAGAAGAACATGATGAAGAGCAAAAGCAAACCCCTAACTCCCACCGTAGAAACAAAGATCCCTTTACTCAAATAATCTGTTAAGCCGGCGCCTTAACCTAGCAGTATCGCGAACCTTCCCAACGGCAGAATTTTGGGTGTTATTTTCCACAAACTTGGTCCTACACGGCAAAAATAAGGACTGGATGCCAATTCAGACCACTTCCATGTGCATTTATTTATTAACTTATTCCTGTTGAGCAGGTTACCTAGATCGCACGAGCCGGTGCTTATCCATGGAGATACAGGAGCATCTGCCAACATGTCTTAACAAAGGTGAAGTCAGGAACATCAACAGTTCCATTATTGCTCACATGGTGGATTCCGGACACCGTGTTGGCCCAAAAGAAGCCAGTAAGTTGATCTTTAATGCTTCACCAGTTTACCAGATGCACTTGAGTCAACGGCTGCTGGCAACAGCGAAGGCCACGGCCATTCGCCTGATGAAGCCGGTGTTGTGCGAGCAGAAGAACCTTTTTCAGTCCCCAAGCTTAGCATGGCCAAAGGCGTCAGAATTTCCAGAACGTTCCACGCGTTCTTTATCCCCTCCCTCTCCTAATTATCCTATATTTTCCCATTTTTTATAAGCCCAAAACGCCAAGCCTCCATTCCTAAGAATAAGTTGATTTAAACGATAATAAATTGATTGCTTGTTACCCTGTACATTTATATTCCATATAAAAGTAATGCCCCGAAGATAATTTATCGAACGTATACGTATGCTCACCAACTGCCCTTCTAAAACTGCATAATTTATAGCGGATGTATAACAACCAATGTCAACGTTCCGGCATGTCATGAGGATGCAGGAATAAACAATGGAAAAAACCTGAATAAATAGGATAATGTAAAATGTTAACAAAAGGTAGTTGTTATTGGCATCAAGGCTCTTGAGTTAGTCAGTAAGACAAATTGAAAATATGTAAGTTTATTGAGTAAATTGCCTACACTCTATCCCCAGTTCGTCGTCAGAATTGTAATACATTTGCGAGCAACTGTTAGCAATTCAATGTGCTGATCGAGTTATATAGTTATCTGGTGTTCGCGTTCATTGCGGGTTAGCATTTGCGTTACATCGTGATGGACATAATTATCAGTCGCAATGAAATAATGACTAATTTGCAAATGTAATTTAAGTCAGTCCGTGGTCAGGCCAGTTTATCTGGTTTGGACGCTTATTGCCTTTCATGTTGGTCAATGCTTGTCGACTGCAGTCTCTTTTCATTTTTCGTTGAGGTGTTTGTAAACGCCAGCTATTTCGATACGCCCGTTGATGCATGAATCATTGGAGTCCATGACCTCGAGCAATTGTCAGCCAATGTTTAAGGGTCACATTCGGACGAAGCGTGTTTCGTCCCATGCAAAAGTATGCCCTGTGTGAGGGCAATATATAGCCACCTCGGAAAAACGGCAATGCGTCTTTCGCTGCCGATTGGTGCTCACGGATGCGTGTGGAGACACATCTTCCTGAAAGTTCACCGTATACCGTTATTCAAGCTTAACATGGGATTCAGTAAATGGCTTCTGTCTTATCGAGTTGACCAACCCTATCCTTAGGGTGTACCAACTGAGTCCGTCAAGAAGCCATTGATTTGTGTGCTACTTTTATTTGGTGTTTTCGCAAGTGGCTTTCAACGAGTTCCCAAACGTTCCTTATACAAGGTAGGACTCCCTATGTGTTCGTTTAGGGCGCCTAAGTGAAACTGGTTGGTTTTTTGGATTGTTGTTGTCTCATAAGTCGGCGCACAAAGTCTCTTGGGTAACCGTTGTGTAAAAAGAATGCAAACAGAGAATTGAACTCGAGTCGGTAGGTTTCGTCTTCACAACAATGTCTATTTGCTCGACATAGCAGACAATTGACGGCATTCCTTTTTGAACGATGCGGTTGTCGTTTTGAAATATAAGAATAACTTCCGCACAAGTGTCTTTGTGGTAAATGGACGTTTGTCATGTTCAATCAGCATTTCGCCGAACGAGAACATCCAGCAATGAGAGTGTGGTGTTAGCCATTTCTTTTGACCGTAAATTGAATGCCCGGCATAGATAAGTTGATAATCTTGTGGACTGTTTCAAGATGTCAACTCAAACCCCAAGCCCCCATTCCCAAGACTAAATTACTTAGAACGATACAAAAATAATAGCTTTTTTCCATGTACCTTTCTTTTTCCATATCATTGTAATTGCCCGAAGATGATTTATCGAAAGTTTACGTATGCTCTCCAACTGTCCTTCTAACAGTGCATTATTTATAGTGGATGTATACCAGCCAATATTGAGGTTGCGGCAGGTCATGCAGATGCAGGAATAAACAATATTAAAAGCCAGAATAGTGAGAATTATTAAAAATGTACACAAAAGGTGTTTGTTATTGACATCAAGGGTCTAGAGTTAGTCAGCAAAGAAAATGGAAAATATGTATGTTTATTGAGTAAATTTTCGACACTGGATACCTAGTTCGTCTCCAGAGTTGAGCGACATTTGCGAGCATCCGTTAGGATTTCAAAGTATTGATTCAGTTATATAGTCATCTGGTGTGGACGTTAATTGGGGGTAACAATCCGCATCACATCGTGGTTGACATGATTATCTGTTGCAATGCCGTAATTACTAATAGACAATTGTAATTTGAGTTATTCCGTGGTCAGTCCGGGGTCAGTCTACGCTATCCGGTGTGGACGCTAACTGCGGTTCATGTTGTTCCATGCTTGTCGGCTGCAGACATTTCCACTTTTCTTTGAGGTGTTTGTACACGCCGGCTTACTCAATACGCCAGTTCATGCATGAGTCATCGGAGGGCATGGCCTCAAGAAATTATCGGCAGTTTGGAGGGGCAAACTCCAACTATGCGTGTTTTGTCCCATGCAAAATTATGTTCTGTGTCAAGGTAATTAAACTTGAACACAAAACTTTTTATTAGTAATATCAATTCTCGTGAGATAGTCAGAAACGAAAATTGAAAAATAAGTAAGTTTATTCAGTAAATTTTCGACAATGGACCTTGGCGCCTTGGTTCCTTTTTCTTGAATTGTTGTTGTCTCATGAATCGGGTCAAAATTATCTGTGGATATGTTGCGGAAAAACAATGCAAACAGATAATTGAACTCATGCCGGTAGGTTTCTTCGTCAGAACAGTGGATAATCGTTCCGCATATCAGACTTTTGACGGAACTTCTTTTTTTGAGGGATGGGGTTGTTGTTCTCAAAGTTAAGAATAACTTTCGCATATGTGTATTTGTGGTAAACGGACGTTTGTCATGTTACGTCAGCATTTTCGCACACGAGAACATGCAGCAATATTAGTTTGATGTTCGCAAATATTTCGACCGTGAATTGAATGCGCGGAATAGTTGAGTTAATAAGGTTGCGGTTTGCTTAAAATGGTCTAGTTTTCGACAAAATATGTCGCTTAGTAGCATACCCAAACACAAAGGTTAATTTTATGGAAGGGCCATTGAGTCTAGCCTCTACATTGTTATTTCGGATCCATACACGGGTTAATCCGTTGAAGCTACTTTTAAATGTGGATAATACTGATGATCAAATGAAGATAGTTACCTAGGCAAAGATTCATAAAATCAAGTAAAGCAGTTGCAGTTATATTCGTTTCATAGCTCTTTAGGGCTTCCTTTTTGCAGTGCTTTGAAACACCAAGTCGTATGGATACGACGTCGAAGGAGACCATTATCTCATCATCGGAGACCGTGATTCCCCTAAGCTTCTGTAGAAACTCCGTAGAGTTCTGAATGGAAGTCTCACAATATTTCGTAATGAGATGAAGTTGTCGGAATGGCCCCTTAGATATTTTATAGATCGGTGAACCGCTTTATGATACTATCGGTTGAAGAGGGACTTCGAGTTTGTGAACTTCGGGTAATCCATAAATCTTCGGGATGTTTGCCTCGGATTGTTTCGGGCATGTCGCGGTATCCCTTGACAGTAGTTTCGTTGCTGTAAGGCGCTTCAGTAATCTGTCAATGGATGACATATGTTTCTTGGTAGGGTCTGTTGGAAGAGGTTTATGGGTTGAGCTATTTTTGAATAATAAAAGCATCTTCTGCTTGTAGGCTGGTTTGTTTAAAAAAACAGTTGAACCTCATTTGTCGGCGGGAATTATGATTATGTTTTCATCAGTCCCGATTATTTACGCTTGGACACATTTTTTCAGATTTTGAACCAATCACTATCAGTAAGGTCTTCTGTTAATACGATAGAGTTCAAGCTGGCTATAAAGTCCAAATAATTGGCGCTAATAGCGTCCACATCGGAAGCCTATTCGAGCGTTGTTTGAACATTTCTCAGTGAATATAATGCAGGATTCGCAGATCTCATAAATTGACGGATACGAATAGTTTATGCTTATAATTAGCAAGTAAGTTAAAACTCTTAGCTATCCTTTCTTTGAGTTAAACTTCAAAGAACGCGTAATTTGCTATCAAACAAGTACATGTAATGTGTTCGTGCTCATTTTCCATATTTATCAATGATAAAATGACACACTAAATAATTAGTCCATTTTTACAATAGGTAAGTTTTGCGAGTTGTTGGAGCGAAGTTAGTTAAAAAGCCGGCTTCGTATCCTGACTATAATGACTTCATAATACGCTGCACGATAATCAGTTTCAAAACTGGATTCAATTCCGATTAGCGAAAAAATATTAATCTTTTGCATATGTCCAAATATTGCATGATAAACGGCGGTTACTCGTTTTTCTCAAAGGCACTCCAAACTATGGACTAGAAAAGCGGCTTTTTCGACGGATCAAAGTGTTGACCGCTGATACAGACCTAACAGTCAGAGCGTCAACTCAACAATGTGAGAAACGTAAAGCAGTAAGCATCCAGCAAAACTCTACAATGATTGCATATGATGTCACATCCAAGTTGACTTCTTCTCCACAGGACCTGGCCATCCAGACTGTCGAAATTCTCCTGCGAGAAAAAAAAAAACGATAAAACAGAGAATCTCCTTGGGCAGGCCTTAATGCTTCGCCCCCTTAAGCCTTGATTCAAGGTGTAAACCACGTTCAACGAAACGATCTAGGAGCAGGTGAAGGAAACACCCATATGTTCGCCCAATTTCGGACTCTTAGCAGAGGCGTTGCTGCAACGGTTGAAATCTCTAGTTTTCCTACAACAGAGACCAACATTCTGGGCTCGGTATGTGCACGACACCTTCCCCGTTATTAAGCGGGATCGCGTGATGAAATTCAAGGAACGCCTTAACGCCAACTTCCTGCATATTCAATTTACGATGGAGGAAGATAAAAAAAACATTTGACCTTCAGGGATGTCCTCGTTTGCCGCAAATATGGTTTTGCATAAACACTTACGTGTTCAGGAAAGCAACCTACACTATGCAATTCCTAATCTACGATGGAAACTACCCAATTGGTCAAAAACTCAGCTGCGTACGGGCGCTTTTCCGGCGTGTTGAGACGCATTACAGATAAGCTGAAGACAAAATTGCTGAACTTCAACATATTTGACGGGTACTGAGAGTTAATGGATGCCCCACGCAACCTTTTCAACCAATTTATACGCAAACGAAAGAAGAGACCTCAACCATTTGACCCATAATTTAGACAAGCTTTATCGTTTATGTTGAATTTTCTTCGGATGCAGTTGGAGTTGCACACAGGCCAGAAGCAACCATCAGGTTCGGGGTCATGAGACCGAAAGACTGAATGCCACGGCAGGAAGTGGCTGGGGTTATTTACTATATCTGGTGCAGTTGTAGATAATGACATCCATCGGCCAAACCGGGAGATTACTGTGGACGCGAATAGCCGAACATACAGTGGTGGTCAGAATGAAAGACCTAAACACCCTGGTTGCAGCTCCCTCGGCGGGACCCGGTCATATTTTCAAGTTTGAAAAGGCCGAAATCCTAGTAAGAGTCGAGAAACCACGTAAGCCGCGAGCTGCTCAATCCATTGTTAACAGGCTCACATATTATCAAACAAGGCAACCATTTGACGTTAGCCAGCAACCTCGGAATTCACGAAAGTGAATGTAAATATAAGTATGCATGCAAACAGCCTTACAAGCCTTAATGACGCAATTTTCACTAATGTGAACGGTTTGTCCGCGCGTAGATTATGCTGCATTCAAATTCAAACAAAAATTTTAAAGCAAAGCACCCATGAGCATTCTTGTCATTTTCTTATGAAAAAGCGTGATAAAAAGTGCACATTGGTTGGTTAAACTAGGAGGACACCGATACACTTTTAATGTTGATAAAGCATATGGTGTTATCAAAAAATTTCCAGGAACAAAAACTGCGCGTACTCCGCCAACCATTATGGGGGACAGACATGATTTCATGAGTCCAGAAGTTGCCGTCTACCGTAGACATTCCTGTGACTTTTACCATTACAGAACACATCCGTTTGTTTTTTATGCAAATCACCCAAGTAAGAAATCAAATTCTAAAATTCAGTTCACACAGAGCCGATATATCTGATGAACAGTTCGTTCAAATAAAGAAGAATGATGTACAAGATATCAGTTTTCGAATAAAAATCAAGCAAATGCAATATCAAAAGAAATATTTATGGTCTCACTGTTCAATTGTGTTGACGTAAACTGCAGCATTGAAAATATTGGAATTCATTTTCTTATAAGTGTGCCACTGCTTCATTGAAACACTTATTTTCATATCTTCAAGCCTTACAACGCATAAGAGACAATATGCATGGGTTTTGCCTCGCCACTTTCTTAGTCGTTTCGTCCGTTTCAATTCAGAATCGGGAAAGGATATGCAAATTCAGTCGTATAAGTGTAAATCGCAGCATTTGTGATCAATATAAGTCTTATTGACCATTTAATTAAAGATTATATTTTGGTGAAAATTGAATGGTGAATTTGACGGCTTATGGGCGGTTGACCCCGATTACGGTCCTCGAAATTTGCAATGTCCTACACAACCACGATTAATAATA
>JAYGXS010000571.1:0-16145 GCA_036362985.1 Ligula intestinalis
ATGTCCGGTTTGTTCGTGCTCGAACAAGAACTCGGAAATATTTTTTTTGGATTGACAGAGTGACCACTGTCCAAACGCGAAGGATATCCACGTTTAAGAAGGGCATTTGTGATGCTGGAAATTTCTGTTGTTAATGTTTCATCGCTGCAAATTTGCTCAGCTCACTGGAAGAGAATAAGTAACAAGTTTAGTTTTCAATGGATTGGGCCTTCCAGGTAGCCTTGTAATAAACACTTCGCAGCAATGAAACATTATCAACAGAAATTTCCAGCATCAAAGACGCGCTTCCTAAACGTGGATATCCTTCACGTTTTATTTAGAAATACAGTAATGCATTACGGCTGAAAATTACGGAACAGTTTTTTCCAAAAAACCAGTATTTATTTATCTACCATTTACAGGTGACAATATATCAAATACAATCAAACGACGTTTGCGATGCACCATAGCGAGAACTTACAATGCAGCTGTATTGGTGATCATCAGCCCTAATCAAGGCCTTCCCGTTAACGGGAAAAAATATGCCTTATCTTTGCACGTCACTCCAAACTGTGTCTATGAATTTACGTGCACTTGGGGATGCAAGTACATCGGGCGAACACAAAGGCAATTGGTGACCAGGGCAGCTGAACATCTACCCTCTTGACTTTTTAAACAGGAAAACAAAGTACATCGGTCCTCTATTACAAAACGTCTATTGGACAGTGGTCACTCTGCCGATCCGAAAAAAATATTTCGGAGTTCTTGTTCGAGCACGAACAAACCGGACATTACGCTACATGGAAGCAGCCTACATACGGTGGAAGAAACCCGACCTATGTAAGCAATTAGAACATGTGGCTAACGAACAGCTGCCTTGGCGCCCATAAACCTACATATAGTCACCTTTTGTTTGTTTTTGTGTTGTTTTTCCCCCAAATTTCCGCCCTTTCTCTGTTTAAGTTGAGAATTTGTATATTCACTTACGCGTAAATTTGACCTTGCTTTTATCGATTTTGTTCTTATTAAAATTGTGCTATAACCCACTTGTTATCCATTCATGCAAAGACGGGCCACAGCTGACGAGCCGTCACTAAATTTATTTGATCGAATAAATTCTACCATATTTGCTTGCTTCAAATTTCTTCCTGGGAAAATTTGTTTCAAAAAATTGCATAGGCCTCTGTGGAGTCTTTGCAGCCCTTTAAACACAGCAGGTTTGACCACCGACTTTGCCACATTCCAACATACCTATTCTTTTCTTGGTTTCATTTTGTACAGCTTCTTGATCGTTTTAAGCAAGATCTGTTTAACACAAGTTAAAAAAAACATGAAACGTGAGTATTTCACAATTAAAAAAAATACTTTGTGAAAAATACTTTATTTTAATATATGCGGTGGTTAAAATGCTTCCGGTGAACTACTTAGGAGTACCATGAAATAAAAAAAACTTTCGGAAGTATATCTGCAAAAAGCATTACACATCTCGTATTTGCACACACTATTTATATTTGTCCGAAGATTTCAACATTCAGTGACTAAGTAAGTCCTTTTCGTTCCATAGATTTAACCAGGTAATTACAGTTTTACATATGTTTATTTCCAAAATATTATTAACCATAATTACTTAGCTTCGTTTTATAATGACGTTTTCTATGCAATTGACATGACATTCTTACCGATAGAAGAACAAACGCATATTACATCGTCAGAATCGGGACAAAACTAGGATTGACGCAAGCGTGGTAAAAACGTGTTTTTATTCCCTAATAGCAATGTCAGAGTGGATCATATTATTCTGTGTTCGGCCTTACTGGTTTGGTTGCCAAGTTGCGGTTAGAAGTTGCCAGACGGAGTCAAAGTGATGGAAGACTGCACGCAGGCGTCCCTTTTGCATTCGCTGCATTATGAAAAAAAACCACATGCACGAAACACGCTATATCATTCAATTCCACAGGATTGGTGGTGCGGGCAAAACCAAAAGCGATTCTTATTCATGAATGATGTAGTATGTACTATGAAGCAGTCCATTATCTGACTAAATTTACCAGTCATGAACAAATTATAAAAAAACATGGAAATGACAAAAAAATGATTAAATAATTTTAAAAAACTTTTATATATTGTCTTTATCAAAACATGGCATGGATAGCGTGTGAAAGTACTAATGTTGCTTAATTATTCATAGAAACTTAAAGGATAAGTTTTAAAACAAAATGTCCTACTAAATGCATACCAATGACACGTTACTGATACATATTTTAATAAAATGGGACCTGTTTTGCATTTCACGGAACCACATGCGCGAACCTGGAAAACCTTCTTTCAGAAAACATGTTGGTGTGATTCTGTACTTTTTAAAATTTTTCTAAATACGCTGTTGCCAGTATCGTTTTTTGTGTCTCGATCTATGCTGTCGGTTAGACAATTGCATTGAATGATCTGAATTTTGAAAGCAAGCGGAATGTGTGGGTGTCAGTGTGTTCCAAATTGCTAGGTGTAAAACCATCCTATGCCAGAATGAAAGCCATACGGAGTTTTCGAAAATCTAATGACAATCTAAACTGAAGGAAAATGTTTCTCAAAGGCAACGATATACTTACCGGCGTGAGACGTAATGACGAACAGCAGGAGGAAGACATCATGAAAGAAGACGCCTACGGTATTTGCCATTTTGGGGACGCAATTAAAAAATGGCACACAGACTGTTCATTTATATTGTCTTGTGAGCACGTTAGACCGTATTGGCTAACTCTAGAAGAAATCGATACGGTGTCTACGCCAGATGTCATAGTGCCAATACCGGAGATGTCGTGATAGTGCATTTGCGGCATTTGATTGGCTGTCGTGCTTTTGCTTGCTCGCATGCTCATTAAATGCAGGTAATTGGCATTTAGGTGACGGAACGTCGGTGTGCCAATCACGAGCATCAAGGGCAAAGCCGCCAGTGTGGACCTGTAATCCAAGGCTTAATCGCGCATTGCTCACTCGTGTTTGACGGTGACTTGACGCACCTTTGCCTGCTGTGCGTCTGCTTTATTGATGTTTGCTAATAAACCATCGTTTACTGCGCACTGTGCATAATTAAACTATTTGAATAAATTAAATTTTTGCTGATTAATATTACAAATTTGCTCTTTTATACGCTGTATTTTTTTTATAACATAGCTTTATCCACCATGTTTAAGCAAGTTTCGCGGCGTAATGTGAGGTGATGGGCGTTGAGGGAAACACAACGCTTTTGCCGAACAATAGAAGAGCAGGTTGACAAGCTGTTACACAGGACTTAGTGCCGTAATATCGAAGAAGACGTTTCAGGCGTCGAAATGAACTGCAAGTCGTCGATGGGCGGTGTTTTCAATTACTATTTTGAGGGTAGAATTGGCACCTCGTCTGCAGACGTGAACAACGGAAATTTGTTAAGGGGATGTTCATAACCGAGTACAGTGTACTGAAATGACTTAAGCGTCAATGCCCTTAAGTTCAGCTACCTCCTCAGGTAATCTCCCGAGAACACCTTTGGAAAGGCCTCTGGTCTCGAGGGATGACTTTTACAAGTTTAACCGAGATTTGGAGGAAGATGACTTCCAGGAACAACTGGTATGTTACGATAACCTCATTAAGACTTGCCTTCAGGACCGCTGCCTAGGTTGCGTTGGCGGACGCAATTTGACCGACTTCATAAAACGAGTGTTCCAAGTACGTCTCACTGAGGACATATCCGCATACTTGCATTTCTGCGGAGTAAAGTCAAAAAAGGCCCTGCATGACACTCCTCTATATGAGGTCATTATAGTTATTCAGTTCCAACTAATTTAACCTTTCAAACGATTAATTGGAGAAAATACGTTTGTTTTCTTGTCAGGCCTTTGCATGTTTATGGTAAGAATAAACTATGGTGTTTGGTGGACAGATGAAGTGTTCCCGTTGTCAAGGTGGGGAGGAGGGGTGAGGAAAGGGGTGGGTGGGGGCTTTGGGGGAACTAAGATTTAACTAGTTACACCTTTAAGTTGGTCCTTCCCTTACCATGCGGGTATGTGTTCCCTTTCTCTTTTTGAAAAGCGCTGGCTCGTGCAACCAATATATCCTGCCCCACAGGAACAGTTTAATGAGTATATTCACATTGGTGTGGTCTGGGCTGGCAGATTAACCTTAATATCTCCGTATCGAAACGTAGTAGTCCAGAACAATACATGGGCGTTGGCTGCTGGGAAGGTAGTTGCTATGGCTTGACTGAGGCGCCTCCTTAGTAGTTCGCTTGGTCCGTCCGCTAGAAATGGGACTCTGATGAAGGGGACAGACCAAGCGAACTACTAAGGAGGCACCTGAGTCAAGCCATATCACCTACCTTCACAGCTGCCAACGCTTATGCATTATTCTCGACTAATCCCATCCTATACGGAGAGATTAAGGATAAACAGCCAGCCCAGATCACCTCACCGTGCATATATTCATTTACCTGCTCCTGTGGGGCAGGATATATTGGTCGCACGAGCCGGCGCTTGTCCAAAAGAGTAAGGCAACGCATGTCCACATGGTAAGGAAAGGGCCAAATATAAAGGTGTAAACAGTTGTATCTTAGCGCACCTAGTAGACTCGAACCATCGCGTGGATGCCAAAGGGGCCTTCCGAGTGATTTACAAGGTGCCTTCAAGCTAATCAATGCTACTCGGACAGCGTCTGTTGGCGACGGCAGAGGTGGCCGCCATCAGGCTTCGCAGACCGCTGCTATGTGCCGAAAAGCATTTCGTTGCGGCGCCCTAGTTGCCATGGGCGACACCTGGTAACACGGCCACCCACAGCGGACCACAGGCCTCAAAAACGGGCCCACGCAGTGACGAGCAAGTCCCAAGTCCAAACACGGGCACCTTTTCAGCGATATTGTACGCTAGGCCGTCTAGAGATTGACATACTGACCGCAACTTCCCCCATTCTCCCCCAAACTATCCCCCTCTCTCCTAACCGACCGTGAAAAAAAACACTGTATCTATCTACCAACCACCATAGTTTATTCATACCATATAAATGTAAAGGCCTGACGAGAATTTATCGAAAACAAACGTATGTTCGCCAATTTATCTTCTGACATTTTCAATGGGAATTTTCGCAAAATTAAACCTTGAAGAATAAAGACGCCTATAAACTCTGGTCCAAAGATGCACGGCCAAAGACTCATGCCTTAGATGGTTGCATATCCACGAGATTTAAGAAAATGTGGGATGCGAATAGAAAACAACGGCTGAGGGATAGTTCCTTTATCATGTCCGATTGTACTTTGTTTATTTCACGTATCAACTTAATGCTGTCTTTCAGATGAAGAAAACACCGCGGGGCCGAGTAAACAGCCGAAACAATCGCGGGGAACTAGCTTCTAGACCACATTTTGTACAGTTATTTTTATAATAAAACATGAAAAAATATGTCCAATATGGCCTTTTTTCATGCAAATGTGCTGCGTTTACTACCGACGGGGGGCGATAAACAAATGCATGATTTTTTTCTGTGCTAGGGCTGCGAAATTGCTGCGTTTACTGGCGACGGGGACGATAAATAAATGGATGGGTTTACTTCTGCGGAAGGAGGGGCTGAAATACCCTTATCGAGGTATGGCACCGTACTCGAGGTTTCCGTTTACCTAAGTCTAAATTTGACGGAATTAAGTGCATCTCAATTTCATAAGTGAAGTTTAACCTTGGTTTTTCATAAGGAACAGGAAATATTGCTCGTAAGTGGCTTATTTGAAACGGCAGGTCTGAGTCTATATCCAACATACTCTATGCGCGCAAAACTATAAATCACGTAATGGAGTCTTCCAACGTGCATCCGAAAATGGTGCATTTTTTCCTGGGCAACTTTCCGGGCAAGCGGATAACACAGTTACATGCCAAGTCACTTACCCCGGGCTATCGACTAGAAAGTTAGGTGATTGCTACGGTAAATGTTTTTTTATATATAAAGGAATTTAAAGTTAGCAATAGATACAATAAAAAATGGCAGATTGCATTCCTATGCATAACGTGCAGGATTAACAATATCTAAAACACTGTTCTTCACATTTTCAGAGAATTGTGTTCTATAACCGTAGATATGAAAATGAAGTGATAGACAGGGCTGATTGGCGGGTTGACCAAAATAGAATCGACCTCGGCTCTATTCCGAAACGCCGCCTGCGGTGACTGACTGCAGTATGTATTGTTAGACATGCATAGATTATCCGCTTCATGTGAGGTGACGTTGTTGGAAGAATATTTTTTATGAGGTTAATAATCAAATGGGAGAACAAACTTAACCTCCAAAAAATCTAATTTAAAATCAGCATGTAGCTGATTTCGTATTTTTGCATGAAACCATGCTGTGTCACCCACATATAGTGTGCGTCTACTTACAAAGCAGAAATGCAATACATCCGGAGTTATTTACGTTTTTGCGTCCGACATTTCGTAATATGTGTGAGAAAAACGCCGTTAAGAAACATAACTATTACATTTTGTTTATTTTGTAATGCGGACCAGTCTTAAGAGAAAAACACCGGCTTTATCAGGCAAATAGCCGTGGCTTCCGCTGTTGCCAGTAGCCGTTGACCAAGGGACTTCGGGTAATCTGGTGAGACCATATAGATCACAATAATGACTTCTTTCGGATAAACACGGTGACCAGCGTCCATCATATGAGCAAGAATGGAAATAATGATGTTCCTGACTTCGCCTTTGTTAAGCCATATTGGCAGATGCTCCCGTATACTGTTGGATAAGCGCCGTCTTATGCGATATATGTAACCTGCTCCACAGGAACAAGTAGATGCACTTGGAAATGGTATTTGTTGACAGCTTATCCATACCTTTGCCGTGTAGGACCGGGTTTGTGAAGAATAAAAAAACGATATGTGGCCGTGAGGAAGGTTGGTGAAACGTTTTGGATAAGGCGTCGGCTTAACAGTTTACTTGCTGAGTCACCTTGAAAAAGGACTTTGAGTAAAATGGTCTTATTTTCGAAGGTAAGTGTTAAGGGTGTGCGTTCACTCTTGATCATGTTTTTCGGAAAATAATTGTCACGGTACCCGTTATCTCGAAGCAGGTCCTGAATCTTTGTGAGCTGTTTTTCGATTGTATCATCCGAGCAGATTTTGGTACTCCTTAGTGTTAAGCAGTGGACTAGATTACGCTTCTGCTGGATGAGTACGAATCTGTGAAAATTCGTGTACACTACGGACCAGGTTTTCGTTCTAAAGACGCTCCTTTAGAGGCTCCCATTAGGCCGTCTGCTTAGGAGAACGTTCAAGAACGGAAGCGATACTGTCGTTTCCTTCAACAATGTTAACTATATGTAGGGGTGTGCTTTGTTGACAGTATTAATAAGCGAGTCTATATAAGTGTCTACTGTGGGCGATAGCAAATATGTCATCGACATAGCGACCTAAATGTTTGAATACATGAATTTGGTCGCTAAGTTGAAAATTATCCAGCTTGTTCATGAAGATATTTGCTGGGAGTGGCCCAAGGGGGAAACTCATGTCGATGCATTTCAGTAGAAGTTCCTTCAAGGCTTCTATTGGAATTCCTATATCTATCTGATTTTTTTAATAGGAAGTTTCAGATATAGTCCAATTTTTTTCATGACCGCGTCGTTCGCAAAAACAGACGAGACTTGTAATGACAGCATCATCCTGCCATTAATGTTTATATCCCTGATGTCATTAGTAACTCTGAACGTGACTTGATAGCTCCGTGGTGCAAGTTGCTGATGCAGCGGTTTGTGTTTTCCCGCTAACTATTTGGCAATCGTACTGTTGGGCTAGCTACGCATGTCCAAGATCGGACGAACTGGCAGGTCATTCTTGTGAATTTTAGGGAGGCCAAACAGGCCCAAAATCCTGCAAATTTCTCGGAAAGTTAATTATTTAGAATTGTAAACCCAGTTTGAAAACCTGTAAAACCAAACTAACGAATTACAGCCTATCGCAACTGAAAGTAGCCAGCATTTATCATGGACGATGGTAAATTGGAGTTAGCAGTTCTGGAATTAGAGACCAATCAGTCGCGGAGTGCTGTCAAAAGCACACATGGAGAAATTAAGCAGTTGCGAGAAAATAAAGGCATCCTGATTACTAGACCTGGAAATGAAGCAGGTGTCGCCCAAATGAGCAGGTCGGATAAACTTCAAAAATGCAAAATATCTTGTAAGACCACACGAAGTTGAAGTTAGCAGACCAAGAGAATGATCGCACGGATAAAGTAGAGGCACACTGGACTGACTACCAAAGAAGACTCCAAATGGCTGGTTTCATAACGGACCCTGACCTGGAATGTCTTCAGCCAGTAGGTACACATATCCGTCACTTTTATAGCCTCACAAATCTCCACAATGATGGCCTTCCAATTCGTCCTATCTTGGACATGCGTATCTAGCCCTACCATACGATAACCAAGAAGTTAGCGGATAAACTCAAACCACTGCAGCAGCATCTAGCACCAGGGGCTTTCAAGACACGTTCACTTGTATTGAATAAATAAGGAAAATAAACCTCAATTGCATTATAATGTTTTTCCTTAGATTTTTCGTCGCTATTTACGAAAGTCCCTTCGTGGAAAAAGTAGATAACATCTGCGACTTCCGATTGTATAATCAGACTTAGGAAGGAATTATAATAGAAGCGCTGAATGAACTTCTTCTAAAATTCACATTAAATGTACAATTACTTTTTGATAACTAACAATATCGACAGATGGACGGTGTCGCCATGGGCTCCTCCTTGGGCCTCTCTTAGCAAATATATTCATGGGCAAGCTGGAGAAGTTTCAACGTAGTGACCATATTCACGAATTTACGCACTGCGGTCGCTTTGTTGATGATATTCTTGCTATCACCACAGCAGACACTTACATAGACTCGCTTCTAGTTACTCTCAACCAAGCACACATCCTCCATAAAGATCACATTGGAGATGGACACGGCAGGTTAGCTTTCGTCTTTGGACGTTTTCCTATGACACTGAAGGAGCATTTTTATGAAGAAAACATGGTCCGGACAGTACATGAACTTTCACACCTTTGTACTGATCCAGCAGAAGCGTGATCTAGTCCGCTGCTTAACGCAAAGGGCTAGCAAACTCTTCTCGGACGATACTATCAAAATAGAGCTCACACAGATCCAGGACCTGCTTCGAGAGAGCGGGTACCCTAAAACGTTTATTCAGAAGAACATGATGAAGAGCAAAAGCAAACCCCTAACTCCCACCGTAGAAACAAAGATCCCTTTACTCAAATAATCTGTTAAGCCGGCGCCTTAACCTAGCAGTATCGCGAACCTTCCCAACGGCAGAATTTTGGGTGTTATTTTCCACAAACCCGGTCCTACACGGCAAAAATAAGGACTGGATGCCAATTCAGACCACTTCCATGTGCATTTATTTATTAACTTATTCCTGTTGAGCAGGTTACCTAGATCGCACGAGCCGGTGCTTATCCATGGAGATACAGGAGCATCTGCCAACATGTCTTAACAAAGGTGAAGTCAGGAACATCAACAGTTCCATTATTGCTCACATGGTGGATTCCGGACACCGTGTTGGCCCAAAAGAAGCCAGTAAGTTGATCTTTAATGCTTCACCAGTTTACCAGATGCACTTGAGTCAACGGCTGCTGGCAACAGCGAAGGCCACGGCCATTCGCCTGATGAAGCCGGTGTTGTGCGAGCAGAAGAACCTTTTTCAGTCCCCAAGCTTAGCATGGCCAAAGGCGTCAGAATTTCCAGAACGTTCCACGCGTTCTTTATCCCCTCCCTCTCCTAATTATCCTATATTTTCCCATTTTTTATAAGCCCAAAACGCCAAGCCTCCATTCCTAAGAATAAGTTGATTTAAACGATAATAAATTGATTGCTTGTTACCCTGTACATTTATATTCCATATAAAAGTAATGCCCCGAAGATAATTTATCGAACGTATACGTATGCTCACCAACTGCCCTTCTAAAACTGCATAATTTATAGCGGATGTATAACAACCAATGTCAACGTTCCGGCATGTCATGAGGATGCAGGAATAAACAATGGAAAAAACCTGAATAAATAGGATAATGTAAAATGTTAACAAAAGGTAGTTGTTATTGGCATCAAGGCTCTTGAGTTAGTCAGTAAGACAAATTGAAAATATGTAAGTTTATTGAGTAAATTGCCTACACTCTATCCCCAGTTCGTCGTCAGAATTGTAATACATTTGCGAGCAACTGTTAGCAATTCAATGTGCTGATCGAGTTATATAGTTATCTGGTGTTCGCGTTCATTGCGGGTTAGCATTTGCGTTACATCGTGATGGACATAATTATCAGTCGCAATGAAATAATGACTAATTTGCAAATGTAATTTAAGTCAGTCCGTGGTCAGGCCAGTTTATCTGGTTTGGACGCTTATTGCCTTTCATGTTGGTCAATGCTTGTCGACTGCAGTCTCTTTTCATTTTTCGTTGAGGCGTTTGTAAACGCCAGCTATTTCGATACGCCCGTTGATGCATGAATCATTGGAGTCCAAGACCTCGAGCAATTGTCAGCCTATTGTGAAGGGTCAAATTCGGACGATGCGTGTTTCGTCCCATGCAAACTGATGCCCTGTGTCAAGGCAATATATAGCCACTTCGGAAAAACGGCAATGCCCCGGCGCTGCCGATTGGTACTCGTGGATGCGCGTGGTGACAGATCTTCCTGCAAGTTCACCATATACCGTTATACAAGCTTAACATGGAATTCGGTAGATGGCTT
Organism: Ligula intestinalis; assembly: GCA_036362985.1. Classification (NCBI taxonomy): domain Eukaryota; kingdom Metazoa; phylum Platyhelminthes; class Cestoda; order Diphyllobothriidea; family Diphyllobothriidae; genus Ligula; species Ligula intestinalis. The sequence goes on from JAYGXS010000571.1 coordinate 10,731, forward strand.
CTGTCTTATCGAGTTGACCAACCCTATCCTTAAGGTGTACTAACTGAGTCTGTCAAGAAGCCATTGATTTGTGTGCTACTTTTATTTGGTGTTTCCGCAAGTAGCTTTCAACGAGTTCACACACGTTCGTTATACAAGGTAGGACTCCCTATGTGTTCGTTTAGGGCGCCTAAGTGAAACTGGTTGGTTTTTTGGATTGCTGTTGTCTCATAAGTCGGCGCACAAAGTCTCTTGGGTAACCGTTGTGTAAAAAGAATGCAAACAGAGAATTGAACTCGAGTCGGTAGGTTTCGTCTTCACAACAATGTCTATTTGCTCGACATAGCAGACAATTGACGGCATTCCTTTTTGAACGATGCGGTTGTCGTTTTGAAATATAAGAATAACTTCCGCACAAGTGTCTTTGTGGTAAATGGACGTTTGTCATGTTCAATCAGCATTTCGCCGAACGAGAACATCCAGCAATGAGAGTGTGGTGTTAGCCATTTCTTTTGACCGTAAATTGAATGCCCGGCATAGATAAGTTGATAATCTTGTGGACTGTTTCAAGATGTCAACTCAAACCCCAAGCCCCCATTCCCAAGACTAAATTACTTAGAACGATACAAAAATAATAGCTTTTTTCCATGTACCTTTCTTTTTCCATATCATTGTAATTGCCCGAAGATGATTTATCGAAAGTTTACGTATGCTCTCCAACTGTCCTTCTAACAGTGCATTATTTATAGTGGATGTATACCAGCCAATATTGAGGTTGCGGCAGGTCATGCAGATGCAGGAATAAACAATATTAAAAGCCAGAATAGTGAGAATTATTAAAAATGTACACAAAAGGTGTTTGTTATTGACATCAAGGGTCTAGAGTTAGTCAGCAAAGAAAATGGAAAATATGTATGTTTATTGAGTAAATTTTCGACACTGGATACCTAGTTCGTCTCCAGAGTTGAGCGACATTTGCGAGCATCCGTTAGGATTTCAAAGTATTGATTCAGTTATATAGTCATCTGGTGTGGACGTTAATTGGGGGTAACAATCCGCATCACATCGTGGTTGACATGATTATCTGTTGCAATGCCGTAATTACTAATAGACAATTGTAATTTGAGTTATTCCGTGGTCAGTCCGGGGTCAGTCTACGCTATCCGGTGTGGACGCTAACTGCGGTTCATGTTGTTCCATGCTTGTCGGCTGCAGACATTTCCACTTTTCTTTGAGGTGTTTGTACACGCCGGCTTACTCAATACGCCAGTTCATGCATGAGTCATCGGAGGGCATGGCCTCAAGAAATTATCGGCAGTTTGGAGGGGCAAACTCCAACTATGCGTGTTTTGTCCCATGCAAAATTATGTTCTGTGTCAAGGTAATTAAACTTGAACACAAAACTTTTTATTAGTAATATCAATTCTCGTGAGATAGTCAGAAACGAAAATTGAAAAATAAGTAAGTTTATTCAGTAAATTTTCGACAATGGACCTTGGCGCCTTGGTTCCTTTTTCTTGAATTGTTGTTGTCTCATGAATCGGGTCAAAATTATCTGTGGATATGTTGCGGAAAAACAATGCAAACAGATAATTGAACTCATGCCGGTAGGTTTCTTCGTCAGAACAGTGGATAATCGTTCCGCATATCAGACTTTTGACGGAACTTCTTTTTTTGAGGGATGGGGTTGTTGTTCTCAAAGTTAAGAATAACTTTCGCATATGTGTATTTGTGGTAAACGGACGTTTGTCATGTTACGTCAGCATTTTCGCACACGAGAACATGCAGCAATATTAGTTTGATGTTCGCAAATATTTCGAACGTGAATTGAATGCGCGGAATAGTTGAGTTAATAAGGTTGCGGTTTGCTTAAAATGGTCTAGTTTTCGACAAAATATGTCGCTTAGTAGCATACCCAAACACAAAGGTTAATTTTATGGAAGGGCCATTGAGTCTAGCCTCTACATTGTTATTTCGGATCCATACACGGGTTAATCCGTTGAAGCTACTTTTAAATGTGGATAATACTGATGATCAAATGAAGATAGTTACCTAGGCAAAGATTCATAAAATCAAGTAAAGCAGTTGCAGTTATATTCGTTTCATAGCTCTTTAGGGCTTCCTTTTTGCAGTGCTTTGAAACACCAAGTCGTATGGATACGACGTCGAAGGAGACCATTATCTCATCATCGGAGACCGTGATTCCCCTAAGCTTCTGTAGAAACTCCGTAGAGTTCTGAATGGAAGTCTCACAATATTTCGTAATGAGATGAAGTTGTCGGAATGGCCCCTTAGATATTTTATAGATCGGTGAACCGCTTTATGATACTATCGGTTGAAGAGGGACTTCGAGTTTGTGAACTTCGGGTAATCCATAAATCTTCGGGATGTTTGCCTCGGATTGTTTCGGGCATGTTGCGGTATCCCTTGACAGTAGTTTCGTTGCTGTAAGGCGCTTCAGTAATCTGTCAATGGATGACATATGTTTCTTGGTAGGGTCTGTTGGAAGAGGTTTATAGGTTGAGCTATTTTTGAATAATAAAAGCATCTTCTGCTTGTAGGCTGGTTTGTTTAAAAAAACAGTTGAACCTCATTTGTCGGCGGGAATTATGATTATGTTTTCATCAGTCCCGATTATTTACGCTTGGACACATTTTTTCAGATTTTGAACCAATCACTATCAGTAAGGTCTTCTGTTAATACGATAGAGTTCAAGCTGGCTATAAAGTCCAAATAATTGGCGCTAATAGCGTCCACATCGGAAGCCTATTCGATCGTTGTTTGAACATTTCTCAGTGAATATAATGCAGGATTCGCAGATCTCATAAATTGACGGATACGAATAGTTTATGCTTATAATTAGCAAGTAAGTTAAAACTCTTAGCTATCCTTTCTTTGAGTTAAACTTCAAAGAACGCGTAATTTGCTATCAAACAAGTACATGTAATGTGTTCGTGCTCATTTTCCATATTTATCAATGATAAAATGACACACTAAATAATTAGTCCATTTTTACAATAGATAAGTTTTGCGAGTTGTTGGAGCGAAGTTAGTTAAAAAGCCGGCTTCGTATCCTGACTATAATGACTTCATAATACGCTGCACGATAATCAGTTTCAAAACTGGATTCAATTCCGATTAGCGAAAAAATATTAATCTTTTGCATATGTCCAAATATTGCATGATAAACGGCGGTTACTCGTTTTTCTCAAAGGCACTCCAAACTATGGACTAGAAAAGCGGCTTTTTCGACGGATCAAAGTTTTGACCGCTGATACAGACCTAACAGTCAGAGCGTCAACTCAACAATTTGAGAAACGTAAAGCAGTAAGCATCCAGCAAAACTCTACAATGATTGCATATGATGTCACATCCAAGTTGACTTCTTCTCCACAGGACCTGGCCATCCAGACTGTCGAAATTCTCCTGCGAGAAAAAAAAACGATAAAACAGAGAATCTCCTTGGGCAGGCCTTAATGCTTCGCCCCCTTAAGCCTTGATTCAAGGTGTAAACCACGTTCAACGAAACGATCTAGGAGCAGGTGAAGGAAACACCCATATGTTCGCCCAATTTCGGACTCTTAGCAGAGGCGTTGCTGCAACGGTTGAAATCTCTAGTTTTCCTACAACAGAGACCAACATTCTGGGCTCGGTATGTGCACGACACCTTCCCCGTTATTAAGCGGGATCACGTGATGAAATTCAAGGAACGCCTTAACGCCAACTTCCTGCATATTCAATTTACGATGGAGGAAGATAAAAAAAACATTTGACCTTCAGGGATGTCCTCGTTTGCCGCAAAGATGGTTTTGCATAAACACTTACGTGTTCAGGAAAGCAACCTACACTATGCAATTCCTAATCTACGATGGAAACTACCCAATTGGTCAAAAACTCAGCTGCGTACGGGCGCTTTTCCGGCGTGTTGAGACGCATTACAGATAAGCTGAAGACAAAATTGCTGAACTTCAACATATTTGACGGGTACTGAGAGTTAATGGATGCCCCACGCAACCTTTTCAACCAATTTATACGCAAACGAAAGAAGAGACCTCAACCATTTGACCCATAATTTAGACAAGCTTTATCGTTTATGTTGAATTTTCTTCGGATGCAGTTGGAGTTGCACACAGGCCAGAAGCAACCATCAGGTTCGGGGTCATGAGACCGAAAGACTGAATGCCACGGCAGGAAGTGGCTGGGGTTATTTACTATATCTGGTGCAGTTGTAGATAATGACATCCATCGGCCAAACCGGGAGATTACTGTGGACGCGAATGGCCGAACATACAGTGGTGGTCAGAATGAAAGACCTAAACACCCTGGTTGCAGCTCCCTCGGCGGGACCCGGTCATATTTTCAAGTTTGAAAAGGCCGAAATCCTAGTAAGAGTCGAGAAACCACGTAAGCCGCGAGCTGCTCAATCCATTGTTAACAGGCTCACAGATTATCAAACAAGGCAACCATTTGACGTTAGCCAGCAACCTCGGAATTCACGAAAGTGAATGTAAATATAAGTATGCATGCAAACAGCCTTACAAGCCTTAATGACGCAATTTTCACTAATGTGAACGGTTTGTCCGCGCGTAGATTATGCTGCATTCAAATTCAAACAAAAATTTTAAAGCAAAGCACCCATGAGCATTCTTGTCATTTTCTTATGAAAAAGCGTGATAAAAAGTGCACATTGGTTGGTTAAACTAGGAGGACACCGATACACTTTTAATGTTGATAAAGCATATGGTGTTATCAAAAAATTTCCAGGAACAAAAACTGCGCGTACTCCGCCAACCATTATGGGGGACAGACATGATTTCGTGAGTCCAGAAGTTGCCGTCTACCGTAGACATTCATGTGCCTTTTACCATTACAGAACACATCCGTTTGTTTTTTATGCAAATCACCCAAGTAAGAAATCAAATTCTAAAATTCAGTTCACACAGAGCCGATATATTTGATGAACAGTTCGTTCAAATAAAGAAGAATGATGTACAAGATATCAGTTTTCGAATAAAAATCAAGCAAATGCAATATCAAAAGAAATATTTATGGTCTCACTGTTCAATTGTGTTGACGTAAACTGCAGCATTGAAAATATTGGAATTCATTTTCTTATAAGTGTGCCACTGCTTCATTGAAACACTTATTTTCATATCTTCAAGCCTTACAACGCATAAGAGACAATATGCATGGGTTTTGCCTCGCCACTTTCTTAGTCGTTTCGTCCGTTTCAATTCAGAATCGGGAAAGGATATGCAAATTCAGTCGTATAAGTGTAAATCGCAGCATTTGCGATCAATATAAGTCTTATTGACCATTTAATTAAAGATTATATTTTGGTGAAAATTGAATGGTGAATTTGACGGCTTATGGGCGGTTGACCCCGATTACGGTCCTCGAAATTTGCAATGTCCTACACAACCACGATTAATAATA
>JAYGXS010000572.1:0-23671 GCA_036362985.1 Ligula intestinalis
GATCCTATGACGTTAAGCCCGGACATTGAGCGAAAGATGGACAGGGTGTGCGCCGTTCACAGGAGGTCCGACAAGAGCGCGTGTGACGGATAGACACCGAGACTGCAAGCTTGGCGGGCGAAGATACGACGAACAGCGATAGTGACGCTAGTGGGCCACGACTTGGCCCGTCCTGGTCAGCATCAGCCAGCCATAACGAATCCGAAATGTGGCAGCCCTTGGGGTTCGAACCAGTGGCCTTATTAATTAAAAGTCCAACACTAACCACTCCGCCACGGGTTCTCGACCTTGCCAGTTTCGATAGGGAATAAACGCATTGACGGATAGATGTTCGCTGATCAGCTACGAAACTCGTTCATGTCTTTGCGCCCTTGGCTTTCACGCAAGCCCAACTAAAGTTTTTACAAAGTTGACCGGAAATCTGTGTATTCGCTCATGCTTTGTTACGAGATCAAAATGATCTTTATTCGAAAGTTTCTGAAATGAACTTTCCCGCGCCTGAAATTTGATTTTCTTGCTTCTTTCGCTTTAGATAAAGTGGTGTGTAAACAAGCCGGTTATTTTACATAGGATATCCGGATGTCTCATTAAGCTTAAAGTTCCGACTTGCAAACATTTGTTATTTAATACCCTTTAACTGGGTACCCTTCGTATATTTTTTCGTCTTTTATCCGTTCCTTTCGAAAATTTCCCATCTTACCACGCCTCCACAAAAATCTTTGCTCAGTTAAGAGCATATGGTAAGATAATTTTTGCATGATCTAGTGTCCATTAACGCATATTTTGCAAACCAGAACGGACATAACATAAGCAGCTTCCGCAATATTAATGTGACTGCTTGTTTAGGCAGTTAAAACCTTAGAATAGAGCCTAAAAGTAAAATAAGTAAATGCGAATAGTTTCTTTCGTTTACAGCAGAGCCGGTTGTTAATCAAGTCATATGTTGACTCTGAGAGATAATGTCTCGGACTCGTGGCGTCAGTTTTCGCATTGCGGGTTTGTTCACAGCATAAGGGCTCATTTGCTTTGCGTTATATCTAGAGGGACTGTCCTTTGTTCAGGCGAATTGGTGTTAAGAGATCAGTTTGGGGACGCACTCGTTCCAGTTTGCCTTGGGCTTCATTCTCGAACTAGCAGCCGCACGGTGGTTAGCGGTCTAGACAGAATAAGGTTACTACCAAAAACTCAATAATTAGGAGCATTAGACTGTAGTGGTCGCTTCTACCAGACGTCCTCCTAACTCCTGACGTCACAAACAAGGCCACTCAGAGCAGGACCTTGCGCGAATGCACATTTTGGGCGTGCCTCCAACCGGACACAAAATGGCACACGAGACACGGACCACCCACCTGGTGTCTGCCTCGCGCCGTCCAACCAATCACCAAAGAGGCAGAGAGAACTTTCGGTGGCCGCTCGGGATGACTGATGCTAGACTCACTTGACATTCTGCCCCCGCGCGGGGCGGACGCGACGCCGCCGCTCTCTAACACGGCTCTCACGGCCGAAGGCACACCAGACCAAGTAAACCTTCCTATGAACTATTCTCCAACTCATTCTGTAAACAATATATTGTTCCTACTACTCTGGCTTCCCAAGACTTCTCTCATCTCCTAAGGAAACGGGCCTGGAAGCATGTGGAAGCCTTAACACATGGCGATAAGAATTCTAACCAACAGTGCGCGAATTCGAACCTTGGATGGTGCACCTCTTGGGGCTGCGTAGGACTGGCTGGCGACGGCTAATAAGTCAGAAATGGCCCATTCACTATGCTCCTGTCTTTGGTGACAGTACTGCCCGCCTACATTTCTAGCCACTGGCTCGCTGTTTGCGGCATTCGAAAATGAGTCCCATGATACAGTGGGACGAGTGAGTTTCGTGAGCGATCGGTAAACGGTAATCAACGAGTGTCAGTATCTCCTAGTCTAAACAGGCGAGACAACGAGGTCGTTGCTCAATCGTTAGGAGGTAAGATTTCTAATCAAAAGGTCGTGAGTTCGAGTCTCGGGTAATACACTACCTAAGGTTGGACATGAATGGCCAATGACGACTAATACGCCAAGATTGGCCATTCAGATATCCCCTCTATTCGTACCTTTCCTTCGCAGAAAAGCTGGATAATAAATTAGCTGGTTGTCGGCTCTGGTTAATGAGCGATGTCACGCAACAGCAGTGACAGTGCTAGCAAACGCAATGACGGTACTGTGATTTGTTCTGTAGTGATTACTTCCCCAACGTCATTCCACGCATGAGACAACGTGATTCACGTTCTCGGTCTGCCTCATGCAACTGCCAATCACAGGTACGCCGGCGCTCATATTTTTGCTTCACATGACTACTAGCATTTGTGTCCTTGTAGGCCGGTCTCACTCTGGCCAATCACCTTCCAAGGCTGACTCACACAGACTACACTGCGACGGCTGCTCTTATGCTTCGGAAGCGGCCTTCCCATGAGTGATTTTGCACTCGTCCGACAATCAATTTCTCTCAGCCTATTGTCGACGACCTCAGTACAGAATACACTATTCCTTCCACCTGACATCTCAATCCTTCTCCTCCCACCCGTAACCGGTCCTGAAGATCGCAGCGGTCAGCGTTTTACCTATAAGTTTAACCTACTAGAGTAGGTCTGCCGGTTTGCAACTAAATCTCTTAAACCACCTAGAGAAGGGCAATCAGGACGTGGATTTGGGACAGCACGCCTGCACCTCAATTTCACGAGAAATTACATGAAATATCCGAAGAGTGTTCTTTCCCGACATCTGGGGCAACCGACAGGCTCCTTACCCTCGGGGTCAGTATAGTTGTTGAATAGTAGGTCACCTGAATTAACTAATCAGAAGCGAAGTCTGATTCGATATTATTGATTTTCATCGATCCTGGTACCCAAAAGCTAACATCGCGCAGTATGCATAATCTAGCGTGGGTGGGAGTAGCTTGCTTGATGTTCTATTCTAAGATTCGGGTTCTTGAAACAACGGGATCGAGGAGATAATTTGCATTCAAAGATGTGATATGTTGGTCGATATGAACATTGCATTTGATGCCAGCATTCGTTGTCGTGCAGCGCATTACATTTTCTACTGACTGGAATTTCCTTCAACACAATTCGCTGATTTTTCAAGTGCTGATCTGGGTCAAAAAATTCCTGAACAACCACCTTACTGGCCGAATGGTTTGGTTTTCTGATCGCTACTTGTGGAAGAATGATTAGCTTTGCTGGCCATAGTGAACTTGTTACTGTCAAAATGTGCGGTCAATATTACTTTGAGCATAGGCTAAATGTTTTCTACTCTTGAGCTGACCGGAGGATATCACACTGAAACCGATTGCCGATCTAAGGAAAGCTGCGCGTTCCATGAAACAGTTTAGAAGCAGTACGTGTGATCGCTTGAACGTGACGTTCATTGGCCTGACGTGTTGGATTCTTGTCTGAGACGATCATCAGCGATAGCCGCAAAAGTCAAAACGTCTGGCCAACATAACTCACGTTCCAGTGATCGCATCTTAATCTTCCGAATTGGATGGAGTGTTATCCAAAAGACCTTATCACGCACAGTCGGATTGCCTACGTTATATTCATTTCAAGGTTCTCTAGCTGGACCCAGGGTAGTCAGGCAATACATGTCGTCTAGATGGGTAACGTCTTGGAGTCAGACTATATTCTCTTTCCCATTTGCCCCAAAGATCCCTTCTCATCAGCGTCTACATGTTCCCGTTTAAGTCAAGAAGACACTCTCAAGGCTTCTAGTACAGAGCTTCAATCCTGCTCTGTAGACCAAGAAAATTGAAACACCAGTAGCAAATGGTCGTCATTGAAGTCCTCGGAGGGGTCGTTGAGACAGTTTCCTATCACAGCGGCATCGCAATGACTGACGCGGCTCAAGGCCCTTATAATTGTCCCTTGAAGAAGATTCATCAAACGTCCTTCAAAGCAGTCTGCTTCGCCACTGGTGGCAAGGTTGTAGCACGTCCCACCTCAGGCACAGCGCCGCACAAGAAGTCGCGTGATTGCTGTTCTCAACATGGCTCCTTGGACAGCCAATCACAGGCGTCCAATCAGCGGCCAATTAACTGATCCAACAACCAGTGATTCGCGCTAGCATTACGTTTGTACATTCAAGCTCACCTTATGCTAGCGAATAGACGCGAGGACAGATCCCGAGCTTGACGCGCATCAGGGATGTCAGTCCACCAAAGAGTATCTGTACATATTCCACGGTTTTTACTAGTGTCTTTCCTCGTTTCTTTCTAAAAAGCGGAAATGGGCATGATAATTGTAGTGTTCAAAGCAAAATCTTGATTTATATCCCTTGCAAGACTAGAAGTTTTCATAAAAACTAGGTGGCAAAAATGCGAGCTTGATTAAAGTGTTAAACATCAGCGTCATTCTAAACTCTGCCAACGTGTCCGCCGAGTCGGTGGTGCACTGCCTACAGGAATGAAACTGTGCGTTCTGTGGTGATAGCAACCGAATCACCTTAGCCAGTTGACTGCGTAAGTTGCGTGTGGCAGTATTTTAGCCTGGCGGTGCCGGTAAATATTTTGATTTTTCTTGATTGACTGCAACGTGTTTCGGCTCGGGCCAAGGCCTACAGCAGGCGCTGTCAGATTGACGACGACTGCCCTCGATGCGGTGAGACTAGAGCTGCCCCGACTTCTGTCGCACTAATTATGCTCCCCTTTCTTTCGACTTACGAACATTCTCCTTGCACTTTCAAAACTTTGCTGTTGGGGTCTCGACTGAGATTGAGAACTGGAGCCTGCGCCTGCGCAAACTCGGTTACTAACTCAGACGCCTCTCGGGTTCGGTAGTGATTGAACTGATCTGTCCAAGTAGGACAAGTAAACGGAAACCACAACCTTCATGCGAACATAAGATACAAATTAAGATAAGATCAGGGTTAAAGTGAGGGTTAAGATTATTGATTGAATAAAGCATAGGGTTAGAGTGCAGTGTCACGCATGGGATCACGTGAATGCAGTTCTCCGACTGCCACTGGGACAGCCAATTAAAGTTGCCGCAAACTGCGCCACCATTAACTGTTTTCATCTGGCGAATGCCCGCACGTGCGCACTTGTAGGTGGACCCCAAGTCAGTCTTGCCAATCATCTTCAGGGCTGATTCACACAGGACAGCATACGGTGAAGATTAACATTTCTACGCCCTTTTAGATGCAGACGCATGTTCGTTTGACATTCAGCTTCCTCCAACTTATCCTATGTACAAATTCACTATGACTCCCATCTGGGGTCTCGCGAAACCGGCAAATTTCCCCAAATTAACTTGACTCACTGCGATAAGAGTTCATATTAGCGTGAAATTCATAGAGCCACCTGCATAACGTGTGGTGACGTTCTTATTCCTATTTCCTGTCGGTGGAAGGGTGGTTGTATAAGTGATTTCTCTCTTTTTTAGATTATCAAGACTTTTCCTTGACGAAGACTCCACTACTATGATGAGTCCGTGTCACATTTATTTGCCTGGTGCCTCATCCGCAAACCTTGTGTCAAGATGCCGGTACTTTGGCCCTTTGAGGTCGTTGAATATGCCTGGAAAAATTAAACTCTTCCTGATGACTGGTGTCCGGTTGTCCGTGCTCCTCTTTATAAGGGTAGTCAAGCAAGTAAAGAGTAAGCACTTGGCTGAAGCTGGTGCACAAGTGCACCAGTGTTTGCCTACTTCAATCCAGTCTGGTTAATCGCCTTCGAGGCTAACTCGCACAGGAACGCACTGTGAAAAGTGAAGGACCCACTCACATCCAACACTGGCCCTCTCGCAAGTGGGTGTGCACCCGTCTGACAGTCAACTGTCTCTTACCTTTTCTCCACTAGCTCTGTACAGAATATACTATTCCTACCGTGGCTTCAGTGTTTAATTAACATCGTCACCAAACTCGATGCAGTTCACAGGATTTTCACAAGTTCCATATATATATATATATATATATATATCAGTAAGTGGGGTATGACAGCATCTGGGGGTAACTTGATACAGAACTGTTTCGGGCTTATTAGCCTTCATCAGCCAAGCATAACCCTGAACACTAGCTGGTTGGACAACACAAACAAATGCGCTTACAGACGGCGCAGTTGGTCCACCACTGGTGTCTATCAGATGGGTCACAAGCACTTCATCGACTTGGCCGGAATCGGCCTGGCAGGCGGTCACCCGTTGGGGACCTCTGACCACCACACGAACTTTGTTTAGTTCGGAAGTCTATTCGATCGGTGTTCGCACATTCCTGAGTGAATATATATATATATTTTTTCTCAATATAATATCCCAATGGTTACCTTGACCGGCAGTTACCAAAATTCAGTCCAGTTAGTTTAGTATGAAAGATGAGTGAAAATTGACCAACTTCGGTTACCGAGGCCTGAGAATAGTCATCCAAGTGAATCACAGGGACTTCGCCTCGGATGGGACAGGTTGTGTGCAAGACGCCAATAACGTCGCACAGATCGCGGCATTAAGAGAGACTTATCAATACCTGACTCGATGAGTAGATCTCTTCTGATCCGCTGACTGTCACTCGAGAATTCTAAAATCGTACGTGATTACTACCCTACTGTGTGCAAGTAAATAGGTAGATTTTCAAACAGTGTATGAGTTACCCTCTCATTTGGCGATATCCGAATGATAGTTCTGTTAGAGTGTAAACAACGAATGAGCCCAATTTACCATACACTGGTTTAGCGTTATTAAATCTTCAAAAACGTGATAGATCATATGCGGAGTTTTCCATTTTGAGTCGGCCTTGTAACCTGATCATATCATCCGTCGCGTTAACGTTAAATACATGTAAAAGTCTTCGAGAGGGATTGCATTGAAGGGGTATAATCACCCAATTCATGAGCCGGAAATAAATAAAACGCAAATGAATTTATAATGGCTGTAGGCAGCCAAGAAATGACAAACTTAGCCATCACTGGAGATGCAGTAGAATGTCCTCACAAGAACATGAAGGTCGCCGGATTTTCAAAACTGTGGGGGAAATGGGAACACTAACCAAAGCTCACTTCCTCAAAATGCTGTTAGAACGTCTTGCTGAGGATCGTTTGCGAGTTTCGGGGTAGAGTATCTGAAAGCTACCTTCGAGATCTATTTCCTCTTCGTTTGTATCTGGCTTGTAACTGACAGTTCGACTGAGACAAAAGATACCACCGGCATTGTCAAATTCACCACAGTAATTTGGAGCAGAAAATATAGTCACAAATGAACGGTTCGCAAAGAATTCATAGCCATCTTCAACGACTTGGTGAGCACGAACCATGAGGTCTAAACCAAATCTACTAAGAAACCGATCAACAATCTCGGGACTGAACACGTAGGATACACCTCTTTCATTAGGAGCGAAACCGGTCTCTGCAAATATGGGCGGAAGCTCCTCTGCATCTGGGTCCATTGTCTCGGGGTTCAGGGGATCCGCCCAGAGCAGGTCACAAAGTATTCCATCCTCTGGCACATCGGTTGGCCTTGGAATGGACCGTACACGTTGTTTTAAGTCTTCCAGATTGCTAATATCGTTCTTTAGGAACTCTGGCGATATTCCCCCGTGGCAGCAGAATATCTGATTTTCAATAACTGCCGCGACCGGCAGGCAATTGAATACATCCAAAAAACACTTCCAAAGTTTCACATTAAACCGTCGTTTACATTCGTCAAAAAATCCGTAGATTCGCGTAATGGCCTGGCATTCATGGTTGCCTCGCAGAAGGAAGAATGTTGTTGGGTACTTGACCTTGTAGCCGAATAATAAACTGATAACTTCCAAACTCTGTTTCCCGCGATCAACGTAGTCTCCGAGGAACAAAAAATTCGTGGTATCCGGCTTTCCACATAGATCGAACAAGCGAAGCAGGTCTCTAAACTGTCCATGGGTATCCCCGCAGACTTTCAGTGGACCCTCTAATTCTAACAACACCGACTGACTCATCACAACATGTTTAGTCATCTGACAGAGATTAATCATATCCTGCTCCTTTAGGGTAATGTTCTTTACCCCTTTATCCTTGCTCGATGCCAGATTCTCAATAAATTCGTCCAGGTTGAAGCCATTTGGCTTAGTTATACTCTTCTTCTGATGTAAGGACAGCTTGAGACCTTTCCGTTTATTCCTCTAGTTGGTACGGTTCAGAAGGATTCTGTACATGCGCGAATCGCGCCTCGATGCGCGCAAGTATTTTGGCCTATTTTAGTGGTCAGTCGGGAAGCGCAATCTCGGTTTACGCATCCGCATGTAATGCCCGCGGCGATTGATTGTGAGCTTAAATATCGATCGATACGCACTCCGGTTTAAGCTGCCTTTGCACGTGAGGTCTACACCGGACCTCATTTACTCCCCTAGCAGACAGTATCATGGAGTTACCTTTTTAATCGTTCTACAAACTACTGGAAAAACATATTTTTACGTTGGTACATTTAAATTCTCGAGCGCATTATAGCTACGAGGGGACGCATAGAACGCCGTTTCTACATATAGGTTGGTTGCAATAATCTGTTTCAATTTTTCAGGAAGGCTTTCTTCTGAGGCCACCTAGTGGTAAAAGTTAACCCGCCCAACTTTTGTACGGAATTCCTGGTAAAAAGGGAATGAAAGTATGGGAGAAACCATGGGTCGTACAGATTGCGTGAAAAATACGCAATGAAAAAGAAACGAAGGCCACTTTTAATTGTTTTACTTAACTAAAATGTGGGTGAAAAGGTTGCGCAAAGGACAAACAAGCGTTAAAAGGAAGCCTTTAGACACAGGAAGACATTACAGCAACTCTTACTGATTAACATTACCAAGAAAATGTTTGGATAGGCCGAAATTCGAACAACTGAAAATGTGGAAGTTGTTCTTTTTTATCTTTAATCTCAAACAAAAAAGTCGTACATGAAAGCCCTACCGATTTTTCAAAACAAACAAGCAATAACACTTGCGGCTAGAGATCAGGAATAGGCAATCTCCTTCGCGCACGCACAAAGCCTCACAAACAATAACAGAATTTGACCGGCGACCACCGGCGATAGCTGAACAGCACCCAGTCTAGATCAAACATTGACATCACTGACGCTTTGTAGCCCCCTAAATGAGTACTTACAGAGTATGCCCCATTTTGATCAACTTCCCGGTATGTGCACTCATTTCTTCCAGGAAATAAGTTCGGTCCAAAGGCATTAGAAGCACCATGAGCTTGATCGTTGCGGAAGCCGATCTCCACTATGCGCTCTAGAGCAATGTAGGCGCAGGACGGTTAAGTATGCTTGAATTTGTTTATAGGGCTGACATACTTATTCCCAAACAGTCGCGCATACTGAACTCTAATACAGATGGACCATTTAGCGAAATCGGAGACTGGCTGGCAGAGCTAACCAGTTCGTCTGTAGGAGTCTTAGCCATTAGTGGGAATGTTTTTGCCATTTGCATTTAGGCGTGGCAGGAGGTTGTGATATGATCACTTCGGACAGTCACCAATCTGTAAGAATCGAAGCCGTGAGTGTGCTCAGAACACTACAATTATCACGCCCAGTTCCATACAGGAAAAAGAGGGGTAAGACCAGTAGGAGTTGTTTATTGTGTACAGGAACTCAACGGTAGTCTGAATCCCAGACGCGCGGAAGGCCGCGGGCCCTGTGCACGTGCGTCTGTGTGTTAGTGTGCTGTAGGCGTAAGTGAATAAACGTCATGCGAGAGTGAGTCATTGGACGCTTAATCAAATGTTTGGCCAATAGAACTCTACGGAACCTGTGATTGGCTGTCCCAGACGGAGGTCGAGTAATGAAGTCAAGTGCGCTTTGCGGGCTTGGCACCAGCGCTAAACGTCTACGCGTTCCACATATAAGCTGGTCCTCTCAGAGTGCGATATATTCACCAAAAGGACTGACTGGGATAACAGCTAATTGGGTGTGCCGGAGAAGTCCGAAATACGCCGTCCGTGGGCGACCATTGGCATTTCATATGGATTGCAGTGAGTAGCGTGATGATTTACTGCGCTTATGGAGCCTTCAACGTCGGCCGCACATTCTACCCTCACCCATGCGCCAGCCAGTAGGTGAGTGGGAGGGTCAAAGTGCCGGACGCGACGTGAGACTTACGGCTGACCCTGCACCCCCGTGTTTACACGTTAGCCAATTGCACCCCTACAGCGTCGTTCACTAAAGATTCGATTTGAGAAGGGAAATCAGACGATGAACTGCACGTGCAATCAGTCGAATACGTCTAGATTATGGGTACCTGCTGAGTGCGAAGGCCGAGATCCCACGTTCATATTAGGCGCCGACGTGATTCTCAAACTGATGTGGCCTCAAATCTAAAATTCACAACCACATCAGAGTGCCCGATTAGCCTGAGAAATGACTTCAATTTGTCTTTACCCATTTGCTGGAAAGGTCGATGCAAGACTTCAGAAGTTGCATACTAGTTCAAAAGAAATACACAGTGTCCCCAGAGCCTTGTCAACTGCCAGCATTGCACGGCGGCTGCGCGTGTAGTTTAAGTCTACAATTACTATCAACATATTACTTACAAAATTTAAGTACCTTTGTTCTTGAAATAAAATTCGGCAGACGAGCGCATCAGGCTCATTGTGTGGAGGGAAAAGAAGAGATATTATGACACACAAATGTATAAGTGGATCCAAGAAATCTAAAGGAGACCGAAATGGGTATTTCTAGTTTGTTAACCAGCATCAGGCAGTCATACCTAATCCCAAGTCTGGGTCAACCGGGAGTCGAATCCGGAGCCATTGGTCGAATCCACTTCGAAATATTTCAACAACCTTGCTAAGGGCTCCTAATAGTAAAGTGAACCTTGTAGTCATTCTGGTGGGTTTCCGATGATTACATAGGAAATCCCGCGTGAGCAGTCAGCTTACTGTAACCGTAAAGGCGGATTCCATAAGTGACGTAGGTTGCAAGAATAAATCGGCCCAGGTGTGATTAAATTCATGGCTAACGGTGAGCCTTGTAGCTCAATGGAAGAGCGTTGGCTGCGCAAAGACCTTCCCTGCTGCGTGGGTTCGACTCCCACCGAGGCTGAGAATTTGCTCATGATTGGGTCAACTGAAATATTTCAACAAGTTGCTATGCGATTACCTGTGTGGGGTCTAAAGGGAGCTCCAGGGCAAAAACGGTTCCATTTCACGATCGGCGAGTCCATATATTCATAGCAGTGTCTACTTGAAAGCGACAAGAACGTTGGCTTTATCGGGACCAGTTGTACTCAAAAACCAAGCCAAAGCTTCCGCTCGGACATGTTCATGAGCGTAGACTGCAGTGCTCCTGAGACCTATCCTGAAACACAGACCATGTTGGAAATAAAGATAAAATCGCTTGTAAAACGGAGGCAGAGGATTATCGCACATCAGGCTTCGTGCGTAAGATCAGCACTTACAGTGTCCTAAACAAAGAACTGCATTGAAGCCTAGGATTGTCCTGATGGCATATTCGTTCGTCAAGGATTCAACGGCAGGTTTCCAATTGCTCGGTATCCAAATACCAGCAAAGATTTTATGCGTAGCTATGTGCGTTTTGAATAATGCGCTTTCATTAAAATGTTCAAACGAAAATAAGGGATGCCTCAATTTTATGCATTTAAATCACTATAGCTACACTCGGATTAAATTGTGCCAGGTAGACTACAGTGAACCACCGCTGCATGCTTGACCAGTCGCGTCCGGAGTAATCTTTCGCTTTCTCCGACGTGAAACCAAAAGACCCAATTTCAGGGCAGGAAACGGCTGGAGTCGTTTACTGGATCTGGTGCAGTTGTGGACAAAGCAACTACGTCGCAGAAACCGGAAGATTACTCTGAACCCGAATAGCCGAGCATGTAGCGGTGATGAAGAAGAATGACGCCAAATCCCAGGTTGCAGCTCTTTTGACGGGACCCGGCCATATTTTCAAAGTTGACGAAGCCGAAATACTCGCAAGATGTGACAACCGCGTGAGTCACGAGCTGCTCGAGTCATGGTTCTTCGGCCCCCAGTCTATCAACAAGCGCAATGATTTGGCATTTTTAATGCTGCATAATCCAAACTGTAATCCATAAACTCCGTAAGCCTCTGTGCGCGCGCTATTTAAAAAACGCAAAGCGAAAAAATGCCTGTTCCAGTGATAGTGCCTCCTGTTGAACATTTCCTGAAATTCTTATTCTCGCCCCGATCGATTTGGCTTGCCTAGGGCAGGAGTCGGCAACATTTTTAACTCAGAGAGCCAAAAAAGCAAATATTTGGAAATATATTTCAGTATGTTTGCCGATGACATTAAGATTTGGAACGTCATCAGAAATTCAGCTGACGAAGAACATTTGCAGCTAAACCTAAACCGTCTTCAAACTTGGTCTCAAGACTGGCTTTTACCGTTTAACGAGAACAAATGCAGTATCCTACGAGTTGGCCGACCCAGCTCTCAGAACCCCATGGTTTTCAGCCTAAATGGCATCCAATTGCAAGAAGTGGACGCGCAGAAAGATTTGGGAGTATGGATCTCTACGTCTCTCAAGCCCTCGCTGCACTGCGCAAAAGTAGCCAAGTCTGCGATGTCCGTCCTCTATCTTGTCAAAAGGGCTTCTGTATCTTCGATAAAGACTGCTTTGCTAAGGTCTTTGGAACATTTGTGCGGCCGAAGTTGGAGTTCGCAATCCAAGCATGGAAACCCTGGACCGCGAAAGACCTAAATTCCCTCGAGAAGGTCCAAAGGCGTGCGACCGAACTGGTTACCGGTCAGAGCTTTTTACCCTACGAAAGACGTTTAGATAATCTCGGTCTATTTCCGTTAAGTTACAGACAGCTACCTCGCGATCTGATACAAGCATTTTGTATAATGCGCGGGCAGGACTGCTGTCTTCTACCTGGCGACTTCTTCGAGTTAGCAACAACGACGAACTTAAGAGGGCATCTCTTCAAACTACGCATAACAGGGGCCAGACTAGACACACGCAAGTTCTTCTTTGGTAATAGAGTAGTTGAAGCTTGGAATGCACTCCCCGAGGAAATTGTTATGTCCCCATCTGTGGATGCATTCAAGAGAAATTAAGATTTTCATACCCGAAATGCCCACTAAAATTGGATATGGCGAGAATGAAATTATATATCTGTATATAAACATACTACTCATTGATTTTCAGTAATATGTTAGTTAAGAATAGCAAGAATTGCAAGCTTCGAGTCCACCAAACGTTGTGATCCGAGGCTACGCGGATTTGTAAAACTTTTCCCAATTCAGGCCTGGAATGCTCTGCCCGCGGACATTGTTATGTCGCCATCTGAGAACACGTCAGACGCATCTGTAGGCATGTTTACGACACTATTGAGTTAGAACAAATAGCCACTGAGCCCCCGAAAATAAACTGCCAGTTGTCGAATGTAAAAAGGGAATAATCGCATTATAAAAACATACTACTCGCTAATTTTCAGCAATATGTTTGTTTAGAAAACTACCGATTATATTTCTTCTGTCAATTAGCAGGCAGACTCGTTAAACCAACAAGGGTGCACGATGGGCGCATCGCCGACACTCGATGAGGTTCGCGTGACCTTCACAACCTTCTTTTCGTGGGACCCTTGGTATTATGGTGAAAACCACGATGGACTCTCCCTGACATGCTTCAAACACTCTTAGCACAAGCCATCAGCTTCGAATATACTCTGCACCCCCCCTCCCCCGGGCGACAGTTTTTCTCCTTAAATCTCTCAAATGGCATTCAAACCCCTAGACATCTGAACAATGCCTAAGGAGTTTTTTTCACTGTCGGCCCTCAAATTTCTGGCAACGCCACTGATCTGAAATGTTCTGCAGACCAAATGCATTGAAAAAACTGCACCAATAGGAAGTTCAAAGGTATTTACCTATATTTCCCTCAATAAAAACCGGACCTAAACCTGACCTGAGGAGCCATATAGTATATTTTAAAATGTAATTATATTAAATACTAGTATAATAAGCCTCTGAATTTATTATTTTAAATAATTTTATTATAATACTCACCAGTGAACAAGCCCGGCTTCGCCTTGAGGCCTCCCTGCCCAAACTCCTCCCCCCCCCCCCAATGGCAGCAGGCGGTAAAACAGCTGTCTTTCGCCAAGAAGTGAGTTAACAGTAATGCGTCTGCTCGCCTCACCTTTTAGGCGTTTCAGTGCATAATCCAGGTTGGCACAATTACACTGACACACTCTCTTTCAAGCCCTAGCTGCCTGCTTTATGTCATGCGATCCTTTCCACATCTTCATTGAGTGACTTGAACTTATTCACCCAAATGTCTGAGGCCTTAAAATCAGGCAATTCTTCTTCAAATTCTCTAACGGAGACCAGAAATATAACGTAAATCGGCTCTGTTCAGTGCACACTCGGTTGGTTGGGTGATGAAATTAAAAAGACGATCAAAGATGTGCGATCCGTCTGATGAAAGAAAGCAGTCAGATATTAGGACCGATGTATTAGTCCGCAAAGCAAGTGTTCGCGAATGGACTGATTGCTCCGTCTGGGGGACATAAACACGTGGCAATATATGTAACAAAGGAGGCTGGCCTATGCACGTAAGATAGCCTTGTCTGCCAGCTGAGGTCAAGTCTACGGGCTGTAGTACTTTAGTAGAGCGTCTGTTATTTAGCGAGCTTGTGATGGCACGTCATTAGAGGTGGACGGCTACGATACGTGCCCTCCCCCCCCCTTCGTTCTCCAAGACCCGTTGTCCCAAAGTCATGTGTTGCCACAACCAACTGTTTAAATGCTCTCTTGCACTGACACTCTCGTCCCCGAGGCTTGAACTCGCAGCTGCGTCTGGGAAGCCGGTAACAGCTGCGCGAGCGTCCCCTTTCCTTCGTTTTTCTCGCGGCCCCGAGGCCGCCGCCCTGGAGACCGTAGTTTATTCAGTCACGCACACACTCCCGAGCATACACGGGCGTCCAAATACCTAAGGGCCATTTCAATAGTCCACCCCTCGGCGTCTTTAGGCAACATCCCCTCGGACAATTGCAAGACACCAATAACAGAACAATTGAACCTACTCCGCAATCCTACTGAATCAGCTGTCACCACTGTTTCAAGCTCTGTCAGGTCTGGCTCGGCTCAATCAACAGTAGCCCTGGCTTCGCCAGTGGACACTGCCACCTACGACAGCAATTGGGAATTCTGTACATAATAAATTACTACTTCTGGTGACTTGTGTCTTTTAACTTCCAACCTGGGATTTGGCCTGATTATTTTAGCGATCCAATTACAACCCACTACTTAGACCCCTAAAGAGTAACCAAATTTATAAAATCTGAAGTTTCGGAAAGAGCCATACACGATCATCAAAATAGCCATATATGGATCGCGATTCATGGGTTGCCGACTTCTGGCCTAGGGGATCTATCTGGACACCAAGTGACTCAAGAACGCTTAGGCTCAACAACGTTTGTGTGAGTTTAACGGTGGAGCTCCGATAACTGATCACCTGAATGGTCCAATCAGACCGATCTGAGCTCCATCCAGAAGTTCTGCTTGCTGTCAATTCGAAATGCCTTTATCCACTTCAGAATTTGTTACTTGATGCCAATGTCGTTCAGCTTACACGGCACAGGGACAACTGCCAAATGTCTGAAGAAACAGATATTATCTCTGGGGCAAGACCTTTATCTACCTGACGTTTCGACATCCCTCTCGGATTCGTCTTCAGATAAATCAGCATAAAACAGCAGCAGCACTAAGTACTACATGCACAGGAAGTTACAGTATTGATAGAACACTTATGACACTGAACAATGATTGCCCTCCTGTGTGTTAATGGCTGGGTAATCGGCATGCAGTCCGTGACCTGTTGAACTCAAATCACGTGTGGTGAAATTAGTGGGGAGGTGGTGATCACTCGGCCATCTGGTTCTCCGGTGTTGGTATGAGACATCGCGGTGGTCTGTGCCTTCCCCAAGTGGCATCTTGTTTTGGCCAAATTGAGCCTCAGCAATGGAGTCAAGATTGGACAGGTCGTTACATTTGTTTACGGATTATGATTCAAGTGATTCTCGAATCAAACAGTTGTCACCTCTTGCGTGAATGTCGGCCTCATCGCATTTGGCTAGGTCTCGTTAAATTAGCCACAATTTGAGAACTGCCATCATTTCTCCGCCCTGATGCCGTGCGCTCAGCAATTCCACCCATTTCTCCGATGTATTTGCTTTGTCCGGAACTGCATCAGATCCTATACGCTGTGTCACTGCGTCTTTTGGTTTCATTATCTGACGCCTATTGATTGCCTTCGGCCTGTGTGCGACTCCAACTCCAAGTGGTGTGATAAGGCGGCCGACGGCCCCCGAGACGTTTTTAACGTTAGGGATTTAAGTTCACTACTTGCATCGCGTTTGTCTTTGAGCTTTAGGCCACCACAATCTTTCCGACAGATGAGGCCATCAAGGAAGGCCTGCTGGTTGTTTTCTTCCTCCTCCGTCTTAAATTGAATGGCCATGAAGACGCTGTCGAGACCTGCTTTGAACGTCAGCACCTGATCACGTTTGATGACGACGAAGGCATCATCCACATACTGCGTCCAACATTTCGGTCTGTAGTGTTGGAAGGCCAGCGATTCTAACCATCCAAACGCAGCCAAAAATGCAGTTGCGTTAGGACGCTTTATCGGCGTGTTGAGACGCCCCGCAGGAAGCCAGAAGACAAAGTTGCCGAAATATAATATCTTTGATGGGTTTTGAGAGAAAATTGCTACCCGCGCAACTTCGTCAACCAGTGCATACGTAAACGAAATGGGCGAAAAATCGCACCCACCCCAAATGTTGGTGAGCGATCCCGTATGTCAAATGACTTTCAAAAACCGTTATACACCACTGATGTACGCCAAGAACTGGAGAGGACACAGATGCACACGCTTGCAGGCGCGCCACTGGTCGCAGTTGTCCCAATGCGCCAACCAGGCTACACGCGAACGCGCACTTGACAATCCCTTATAAGCCACTATCCCTAGAAGACACGGAGAGTTGCAACATTCACGGGATAGCGAGGACACGCTAGTCCGCTCCCAATGCCGGGGCTTACCCCCGAGGCGGGAGGAAGAGCGCGCTGGAGATCAACCAGCGGCAACAGCCACCTGAGACAGCTCCTCCAGGTTTTGCATACAATTAACCCTCCTCCGGGTGGATTCCAGAATTATGCCCTTATTTTGTTCTTCCTTGTGGATTTTCACAGGGCGTAATTCGACGGTGACACATGTCAGACGTCATTGCTATAATACGAACGACGCTGAACCCGTCGTTATAACAAATAGTGGGCTGTTGAACCCCTGATTCACAATCTCGCGCTTCGGGTAATTAACTATCTGGAGTTGGTACGACTGGCTGGCGACGGTTAATGAGCCTATGCTGGCCAGCTCAAGATAAAGCCCCAATGCAGAGCGGGGACAGTGAGTTCGGTTAGCGAGTGGCGAAAGTTTATTAAACAGTGTCAATATCTCCCAATCTAAACCGGGAAGACAACGAGGCCGTGGTTTAATGGCTAGAAGGTCGGGTGGTGCACCGCTTGGGTTTCGATATGACTGGCTGATGATGGTTCAGAGATGACCATTCGAGTCTCCGTAGACTTTACCAATAATTCTCATCTACCTACACTACCAGTAGCGCTGCGGCTGCTGACGCTGCTCGAGGGTTGGCCTTAAGGCAGTAAGGAAAGAATGAATTCCGTGAGCGATCATCAACGCACCTTACGAACGATTTGTGCGGAATAACAGGATTAAATCCTCACAAGAATCGCAACCAAAAATTGCAAGGATCTGCAATTTGAAAGTTGGTCCAAATGCTCATTGAACCCACAATTCTGCCACGTAGAGGGAGGCTGACTTGACTGATTTAACATTACGTGTCTGGGCTTTTAGCTAGTATCTATGCGGAAGTATGGTATAACATCATTGATATATATATATATATATATACTAAATAAAGCGTAAAAACAGGAGTTAAGGGCTGCGTAATCAGGCCCACATTTACTTCAAAAATATTACATAGTGGACCGGCTCTGTTTCGCACACTAGGCAGTACTGGAAAAAACGCCGGTAGTGAGAACCGAGATTGACATGACGCTGCCCATGAAAGGATGTTGGGTGTACACAACAGAAGCTAGCAAAAATGCGTGCGGTGCACAACAAGGATAGTAAAGAGTGTACCAGAGGAAAAAATAAGAAAGTCATTTTTTTAAGGAAAAACATAGCTTGGGGCGCAGCCGTTTTTTGTTTAAAATTATCTCCTGTTCACGCCTGACGCGTCGCTGCTCTTCGGCCTCTTGTCGTTGGCGTTCCTCCAGTTTTCGCAGTTCCTCTTCGTACTGCTTCTGTTGTATCTCTTCCTACAGTAAGAAAAATGTCTTAGTAATAAGTCTTACTCAAAATATGCTAGTAATCACTTTTTTACTCCCGGTGGAGATGCTCAATCGATGGTGGGAAGTAGACACACATAAAAGCACTCAGTACTCGAAAGTGTTAATATTTTTATCGGTTTGATCAGTTAGCTTACTAAGGATTTTCAGAGTTTCCTTTCTCATATGAGCACAAAACTACACAACGGAATCGACAGGAATTGTTGGTAGTCCTCAACTGAGAGAGAAGTTGCCTGTGAAGTTGTCTTGGAAGGTTACGATGCCAACACCACCACCATCACTGAAACAAATGCAACACGTAGAGCGGGATGCACGAGAACTCGGGGGCCATAGGCGCCTTGGAGAAGTTCAGGCAGCGTGGGGTTCACAAGGGCGCAGAGCTAATATTGGCTAGACGGCAGAGATTAACAGGCTGGGGGCATAGAAGCAAAAAACGGTCCTCGAGGGAACAATCAACCTACATTTCGACGACGCTCTTCCTCCAGCTCTTCTTTGCGCTGGCGGGCAAGCCGCTCATTTAACTCTCTCAACTGCCGTTCTTCTTCCTAGGCAATAAAAACAATGTTCGATTAATGTGATTATTAGCTATTTGTAAGCAAAAACCGCCAAAGTCAGCTACCACCCTTCGTTTGAGGTTTTGTGGACTGAACACAGCGACGATGGCATACATAAAAAACAGAGTAGTAAATACCATAAAGATATAAAAGGAACTGTTCCGATGATAAAGTGACCTAACGAGAATTGAAAACCAGCGATGGCGCTGGATGATGCATACTTTTCAATCATGCGCAGTTAAATTTGAATCTGCATCACCGTGCATACTATTAACCATGGTCCCTGCGTTCTGGTTCTATCGGGAATTGAAGCGGATAATGGTGATACTCGAAAGCTCTACCAACCATTTCGCCAGGTTAGCGGTAGACTGTCTTCACTGAGTAACTCAGTTCGTGATATGAATGGCAGCTTTATTGCTGACACCGCGACCAAGATCGAACGCTGGCGTAAGCACTTCGAGCATCTCCTCAACTTCGAAACAGAGCCTGCCGCCCGCACTGCTCCTATCTACAGTCGAGCCTCCTCCCTCTCTCACTTATCCAGTGTCATGCGACCCGCCGTCTCAAGCAGAAATCACTTATGTAATAAAAAGGCTGCGCAACAATAAAGCACCTGGAGGTGATTGGACATGCATGGAGAGACGAGACCATGCCTGATGACTGGGGCTCAGGCATCCACAATAAGGGAGACAAGACAAAATGTGAGAACTACCGCGGCATAAGCCTCATCAACGTTGCTGCGAAGATTTTCGCTATTGTTTTCCTCAGGCGGTTCCGGTCTGTGCGTGACTTCAGGACTCGACCCAACCAGGCTGGATTTCGCGCTGGGCGTGGATGTGTGGATCAGATATTCACACTGAGATGGATCCTTGAAGTCCGCAATAGCTACCAACGACCAACGGCTATCTGCTTTGTTGACTTTGCCGCTGCGTTCGACTCCATCCATCGTGACTAGCTATAGTTGATAATGGCATTTGATGGTGTACCACCAAAAATAATCGCCATGATCAAGGCATATTACCGCTCCACCACTGCGCGGGTTTTAGTCCACAAAAATTTTTCAGAACCCTTCGCTATTCGATCAGGCATTCGGTAAGTCTGTGTCCTGTCGCCCATCCTCTTTAAATACGTCATTGACTGGGTTCTGGGTAAGGTCCTACAAGAAACTGACGGTATTGAGCTTGCACTCGGTTGACTGACCTCGACTACGCCGATGATATCGCTTTACTAGCTTCAAACTTTGGCAATCTACAGTCTTTGGTGTTACGTATGAACGAGGTTGCGAAATCGGTCGGTTTGTCCATAAAAGCTGGGATGATCAAACTGTTTTATTGCTGCATCCCTGCCGAAGAGAAAACACCTCTCGAGATAAGTGACTGTCAACTTGAAGAAGTCAACAGTTTTAAATACCTCGGAGCGAGGTTAATGCCGAATGGACAAAGTAAGGATGGCATTGTCTCCCAAATTGACGCAGCACGAAGTGTGTTTTTCAGCCTTCGAAAGTGCTCACGGACCCGACGCGATATTCCTATCTCCACAAAGATCCGCGTGTACCATGCATCTGTGCGGTCCGTCCTCCTATACGGATGCGAATGTTTGGCTATGCGCGTGGAGGATTAACAGAAACTGGAAGTCTTTGACCATTACTGTCACAGTAACATCCTTCGAATGAAGTACACCGACTTCGTCTCAAATGAGACAGTCCGCACTCGCTGTGACAAAATCACAAGGATATCCCGAGACATTCAGGAAAGACGGCTGAGGTGGTTTGGACACGTTCTTCGTCGCCAACCTCAAGAGCTCAGTGCTAGTGCCGTCGACTTGAAACCGTTGCCTAATTGGAAACATCGAAGAGGGGGTCAACTCAATACCTGGCTCGACTCAGTCCGTCAGGACATGGAAGTGGTTTTCGGACCTTCGGTATTCGGTTTCCGGCGCTGGAGGAGAGACTGGGTGGAGATCTCCAGATTCGCCGCCGCCAATCGTCATACATGGAGAGCTACAGTCCGTGACATCACTGAGACCCACTAGATCAGGCATAATCACAGCAGTAAAAAGTACAGGTGAATTTAATGAGTTAACTAGTTTGGCGTCATTTGTTCACGTACCAAGAGTGAAATTATGGGTGCCTTTCACCCAATTCACTCAACTCATTTTGAAAAAGATGGCGAGCTCAGTGCAAACATCCCATTGTGCAACTAACGGTTTGAGCACCTAAAGAAAGAAGGGATCAACTCAAAACCTGGCTCGACTCAGTCCGTCAGGACATAGAAATGGTTATTGGACCTTCAGTATTCGGTCTTCGATGTTGGCAAAGAGGATGGGTCAAACTGTCCAGGTCTGCAGCCACGGATCGTCGCGCTTGGAGAAGCACCATACAGGACATAATTGAGGCCGGCTAGATCAGTCATGATCGTAGACGAACAAGTAAAAGTACAAAGTAAGTAGGGCATGCACAGGGCATGATTAACTAGGCGGTCAATGTTATGAGCTACAATACCACATTCGTTTCAGATAATCGCCCAGGGAAGTTCAAAGGGTCGATGAGTGGTTTCAGTGCCCCACTGTTAGCCGCAAGAGTCAGTCGTCATAGTTAGGGAAAAAACACTTTCAGCAATTTCACCTTTCCGCAAGAACTTGAATATACTATGATGGCCGGTGTGGGGAGCTACACGATGACCAACATATACCTTAAAATTAGTTAGGTAGCACAGTGCGTTAGTTTCCGGTGCTGTATTCGGCATGAATATCAGATGAAAACGCTTTATGGAAGCTTGCTCATAATTACCTACCATGAAAACATTTAGAAATCGCAACAGAAATTGGCAGTCTGTGTAGGATTTACCCCTGATTAGCTGGCTGCTATAACTGAAGTATTAGCTCGGTGAAAATAACAAATATGAGCTTCAGAGATTACAAAAGGTGGTCAACTGTACATCAAGAACGGAAACGACGTCATTGATATTGGCAAAAGCTGCTATTCAGTGTCTGATAAAGACGTCAAAAGAAATAGTGCGAGGCTGACGTGCAGGAGCATATATTTTCTACAGGTCGAAAGAATATGGACCAGCACACCAACTTTTATAAACTTCATTCGTTAAATTGCGAGCTATATACGCCTATTGTTTGTTCGACTTGACGATGAAACTAAATCACAAACAGGACATAAAACCAAGTTTCCACTCTAATTCACACAATGAATGCAAAATTATTGAATAAAATGGGAGGATGAGGAGGTAAACAACACAATGTTTTAACTTGCTGTCCCGTCAGAGTTAAGTGGGTAAGTCCACCACAAAGTAACCGATAACAGTAATTTCGACAGGAGTTGTTAATGTCCCACTTTTCCAGCGGCATAGAAACGACTAGGGTAAGCAAAATGGGGAGTTTAAGGACAACAAACTGTGCGTTTGAAAGGAAACGAGGACCGGTTTATTGAATCAGATAAGGAAGAAAAACCGAGACCAGAACAAACCTCTTTTCTTTTCTGAAGCTCTTCTTCTTCTCGTGCCTTCCGCTCGGCCTCTTCCCGACGTCTTCGTTCTAGCGCTTCACGTTCAACCTTTACTCGACGCTCGATTTCGGCGAGAAATTCCTCTTCGCGATTTTTCAAAAGCGCTGCGAGCTCGTTTTCTAGGTAGCGCTCTAGACGACGTGCAACCTGTTCCTCGAGGATTTTGGATTCGGCCCACTGCTGACGCCTTGTAACCAGTGCCGAGAAAAATAACAACATCAAAGGAGTGGAACATATCACTCAGCGAAAAGAGAAATCTCTTCTACGTGAAATAAGTAAATGTACCAATGGCACATGAAATACGTCGGAAGACAGGTGATACGAACTGTGCATCATAGATATCAGGTACTTGTTGAAAACGACATAATGCTGGCATAGTTAATGAAACGAACTTAAATACTTTAAGAAACATACGAAAGTCTTTCCTCTTCGGCCTTCTGCTCTTCCTTTTTCCGCAAGACATCTGGCCGATCCTTTTTCTTGGAGGAAACCCGAGCGATGCCGGAGCTAGAATCATCCGAATCCGTGCTGCCGGTTCGCATTCGTCTAAGAGCAAAATTAAGTTGATATGGACAAATTACTTTGACTTTATACGTGAATAAGAACGAGAATTCCCGGAATCGTCGCTTTCGCGCATCCCTGTCTCAAAAAAGACTAAATGCAAATGTGCGCTGTATGACTCTATGCAGCGTTTGGAGGTCAATGTTGACAAGGTATAACCTTTTTCAGAAGCCCGCTTATTCCACTACCTCTTCTAAAAAATTTGCTCAAGCTTTAGCCCACTTCCAGCTCTCTGGCAGCCCCAGTAGCTCGCCCCAGCAGATTGTCTGAGTCCTAGAATGGCAAATAACTAGGAGAAAACTGAAACCTGACAAATAGCTCCACCACAAAAATTATTTGATCATAGCGGAATCTAGGGTTGCACAATAGGTTCGTTGTTATACTGGTTCCATGCGTACAAGTGAGAAGTTTTGATGGCGAAACAAATTAAACCTAGAGAAGAAAATAATAAAAATTTGGAGAACTGGGTCTGCTGATAGTGTGGGCTCTTGGCCCTACTTACGTGTTGTTTAAATTTATCAATAACCAAGTTTGTCAAAACTAAATACAACACTCTTACACTTTCGGTTTTGACGCGTGACAGCAACTATCTTGCTACTCACTCTCCATCGCTCAAATCCCTCCTCACCTGCCGCTGTTTATTTTTCCCTTCAACGATACCTCTCTGGTGATCACTCTCGGGCTCCAGGAGAATCCAGCGACAAT